>VDFB02013098.1:0-22357 GCA_007258455.2 Sequoia sempervirens | reverse complement strand
GCAAGACTTCAACCCTGTCACAGCGATATGAACATTTCAAAAGCTTCAGAATAGTTAGTCGCCCAGACATGAACAATGTCACAGCGACTTTGCCCTTCAGGAGTTCCATGTCAGTAAGGATTGAGGCACATATTCCAACATGTCCAAAATAGAGCAATGTGGGACTAAGAATTAGCCAATGGAAAAGTGCCACTTGTCCACTTGTTAATGGATGGAGGATGTGCAAGTTTTGAGGAATGTGTCAATAAATGCATATATTTGAATTTTGAATTGGTTGAAATGACATGCAAGAGGGAAGGAAGAATGCATTGAATGCCACTTCGCTCAAGGCAAAGGACATGTAAGAGAGAGTAATGCCTTGTTGGAAGGACTCATCCCACTTGGATTTTGAATTCAAACTTGGGGAATATTCCTTAAAAGATGCCTTGTTGAAGAAAATAGAGATTTAATAAATCAATTAAATCTATCTATTTGTGCAAGTGGGAAAAGCTAGAGGATGGGACATAAGAAGAGATTTAAATTAATCAAGGTTAATTAATTTAATGAAGGGATTAAATGATGTGACCTATTTGACTTAAATTTGTGGATTTATTTAAATCAAATATGAGAAGAATGTGATAAGGGATTAATTAAATAAGTATTTTGATTTATTTAATTAAAAGAGATGATGTTAGATTAAACTAAATAAGGTTTTAATTTATTTAATTTAATAGATAGACCTTAGAAATTTAATCAAATAAAGTTAATTATTTAATTAAATGGGGATAGTTAGATCAGGCTGGTTGATTTAATTATCGAGAAAGAATGACTTAATTAGATAACTGATTTATTTAATTAAGAGAAAAATATTGATGAGTTTGATCAAATAAAGGCATTTGATTAAATGATTAGATTGAAGGATGATTTAGGATGAAATGATGTTAGTGGTCAGGATCAGATGCCCAATGTCAATCAATACATTTTATGTGTCTACATTTTGCCCCTCTTTGAAGCAATGCACTTGTTGTGTTGGTTCAAAGAATAAATGATCTCGATCAAAGTCAAAATTTTCGTTTTCAAAATCTTGCCCCATTGCTGCTCGGCAAGAGAAAACATGCCGCTATACTGCCCCCTCGAGAGACTAGATGAAAATTTCAATTTTTGGGGAATCTTGCGAAAAAAGAGGACAAGGTGCCCGACAATTCCAAAAAGGCTCCAGGAGGCCAAAAACGTGTCTAAACGCAATAAAACGATGTAAAACAGGCCTCAACTAGACAAAAACGAGTTCAAGGGTTCAAAACCCTAGTAGGATAGTCAAACAAGGTCAAAAAACCCTAATTTTCAAGGTTAAAAAGGCCCAGAGGGGTCACTTTCAATTCATTTTCACACACCACCCTTTAGCAATTCTGAGACTTGAGCTCTGACATTATGACGAGATGGTGCAACGACAGCTCCCGATGCACATTTCTGATCGAGTCTAGACATACCAGTGACCACCCGGCATTGGGGCACTGGTAAGTGATCCTTACTTGAGCTTTATTTTTCATTTTTTTGCGCTCATTTATTGCTTTTAAACCTAGTTATTCTACAGCGGTGCTATATAGTGCCGCTTAAAAAAAAAATTGTTCTACAGCGGTGGAGTTTGGAGTTTGAAAACAAATTTCAAACTTTGACGCTCATGCCCCTGCCATCGGGGTCATTTTAAAGTGTGACGTGATAGTGCTTTATTAAACCAGAATCTTCCCAAACTGCGCCGCTCAGAAGAAAAGTGCACCGTGGTAGTGCTCTTTCGGAGTTTAGCCCTCCAGCGTAATAGTTTGGACTTTCCAAACTGCGACGCCTTCATAGATAGCGACGCTGGGATGGCTTTTTGGACACCCGAAACGAAATTTTTCAAATTTTTTAACATGGTGACCTTTGTTGATGCAGGATGTAGCGAGGGAGCTCTATTCCCGGGAGCACAAATCGCTGGAGATCTTTGGTTATTTGTGAGACCTTAGCGATAGGGAGCAGGATAAGTTGTGAGACATGGGACTATGGTTCATTACATATGCAGCGCCTGTGCGGACCCACCTTGGGATGATGTCAGCACTTGTCAAGAGATGGCACAGTGAGACCTCGTCTTTCCACCTTCCTACCGGTGTGGCTACCATCACCCTAGAGGATGTGTGGCGGATCCTCCGATTGTCGATTCACGGGCGACGTGTTATATATGACATGGATGGTGGATGTCCTCGCTACAAAGGACGTTATTTACTACGAGGGTCATATTGAGCTTGAGCGCCATAGGGCTCTAACTTCTCCCTTTCATTTGGTTGTTACGACTATCATTTCAAGTCTCGTTGCCCTAGATTGGCGAGGCTGGTACTTCAGTCCTGGTTGAGGACTTTGTTGGGAGCGCATGGTGATGCGTGACAGGCTAGTTCATTTTGCTTGGGGGCCTGTTCTTCTTGCTTCACTCTACAAAGATTTACATGAGTACGTCTACCTTGATGACAAAGCACTTGGGGCAAGGGTTACACTCCTCCACGTATGGGCGTGGGAGCACATTGTTGTTCTTTGACCGCAAGTCATTGCAGTACCGATGGAGCCTGATGATCCCCTCGTGTGGCGCTACAAAGGTGGTGTGTCCTTTACACACAAGGGTGAGTACGAGATTCCTCACTAGAGGAGGGTCCTAGATGAGATGCAGGTTTTCACATGGTACCCATACCTTGGTCGCCCTAGATGGGTCGATGATGCCTAGTAGATCTTCTTTTCCCATCAGGACTAGTTTATGCAGGGGCGAGAGCATATCATGGTGGAGAGATACTTTCTAGGGCGCGTCCAGCGCCAATTCAGTGAGCCACAGGACCGACCAGATGATGATTACGTGGCCATATTTTCCCGCACCATGTCACAGGGTTCATGGGGGCAATACATTCTTGCCTCGGAGGCTGTCGATAGATTTAGACAGTTGGTGGCTCAGCCATGGGTTTACGATCAAGGACCTGCGGATCCAGGGGTTACTTAGGCCTACAGAGATTGGTTTCATCCACCCCTATGGTTGACCATTCTAGGAGCACCCTTCACTCGGTGGAGGATGAGGGGCAGAGGGGGAGGACGAGGACGGAGAGACGATGCACAGCAGGATCAGCTAGTTAGGGTCCCAGCTCAGCCAGGCCAAGTTGACATTCAGATGTAGGACCAGGAGCAGGTGCTAGCCAAGCAACAGGAGCAGGCAGGTGCACTGCCATGAGCCAAGGGTGAGGGTCAACCTCATGTGCAACCCTCACGAGCACAACCAGCAGGGCAGCCGGATCTTAGAGACGCACTAATTGCACAACTACAGGGTCAGGTTCAGACCTTGACAGCAGAGAGGGATCAGGTCAAGGATGAGAGAGATCAGGCCAGGGCCGAGAGAGACCAGGCCATCTTGTAGAGGCAGGCCGTAGAGCTATAGGCGGCCTTAGAGATGGGTCAGAGACAACAATTGGAGAGCATGGCAGCCTCCTCCTCTTAGAGCACAGTGTCCCTTCGGTCTTACAGGGAGGTCGTTCGGGAGTCAAATTATTATCATATACATTATCATCAGTTTGTACCTAGAGCAGAGCGGGCCCCAAATTACTTGCAATGGACTAGCTATAGACCAACAGAGGGCCATGGTGACAGAGGTAAGGGCAACAGATAGGAGGGATAGGCCTCATTTTGATCTAGACACCATTTTTTGTGCCATATGGGCTCATTTTTGATAGCCCGATGGGCATTTTTGTACTTATTGACATACATGTACAGTGATCCAATTATTTTGTATTATGACAGTTACCCGATGATGATATATATACGAGTTGATGATTTTGATATGATGTTATGTGCATCATTTATTTATGCTTTTATGGATGGTTTTATTTCTTTATGCTATGCAATGATGTTATGGTGTGATGTGATGTATATAGGGATGCAATTTATTTTCTGATGATTCTATATTATGTTGTTTAATACATGATATGCAAATGGATTTATATATGTGATGTGGATGGATAATGATATTGTATACCTTGATATTTTATGCTACTCTAAAATGTGTGAATCTAACTAAGAAAAACATGAAAGACAAAAACACCAAGGACAATTCCCCAAGATTAGCCAAAAGAGAGTTACAACGAAAAGGAATGCAAATAAAATGAAACACAAAACACTTTTACCTCCCTCGTTGTTGAAACTTCTTTGATTGGCCCTTGCTTGGATGGGTTGTGTGCTCCTTAGATGATAGATTGAGTGATTAAAATGCAAGCTTCAATATGCAAAATGATGGACAAAAGATGGTTGAATGATCTAAAATGACTTGGACAGCATGTAGTTGTGAGAGTGCAAAGTGTTGAAAATGCAAAATGACAGCATAAGGGTGTAAGATAGCTAAGTGTTGTGAAGGAAAATGGGCAGCATATAGTTGCTCAAATCAAGTGTTGTGGAAATGCCCTTGAGGAGGGGGTATTTATAGAGGATTTTGAATTCTCTAGAGAATTCAACGGTCAAGATTGCTCCAACAAGGCCAAGATGAAGGGCTATGGTGGGTTGAGAACCCACAAGCCCTCACATCTTGACATGTGGAGGGTGAAGTGGACAAGAGGATATGAGGTGGAGATGAGTTGTCAAAAAGGTACATGAGGTGGAAAAAGACATGCACCTTGGGGGATGAGAGGATTTTCACAAAAAGGGATTTCTTGTCCCCAAGTGGGAGTGAAAGGGACTTTTGAGGAATTTTAGAATTCCTCAAAAATCTATATGGGAAAAGGAAAGGTGGTTGGGAGGATAAATGTGAATTCTAGAGGATAAAGGTGGGCTCCAAAAAGGTGGGACTTGGTCACATGTGGAGATTGTGACAAGTCAGGTTGAATACATGAGAAGATTGTGACAGGTCCAAGGTTCTAGAAGCCTTGGAAATGGAA
Organism: Sequoia sempervirens; assembly: GCA_007258455.2. Taxonomy (NCBI): domain Eukaryota; kingdom Viridiplantae; phylum Streptophyta; class Pinopsida; order Cupressales; family Cupressaceae; genus Sequoia; species Sequoia sempervirens. Next base: position 17,450 of record VDFB02013098.1, on the reverse strand, counting down.
TGTGAATTAAAATTCACATATAAAGGAGGAATCTAGGACAAATAAAAAGGAATTAAAATTCCTTGGAGAGAATGGTCGGAAAGCTTAATTAATTAGTAATTAGAGAGAAGATAATTAGGGGGCTAATTAGGATTAAAAGCCAACTTGCAAAAGTTGGAGGATTAGCAACATCTAATAATCAAAAAGTTGAAACATGTGCACATCATAATAAAAGATGGGAAGATGAGTTAGGATTAGATGAAAATGACATGTGAGAATTAAATAAATATAATATTTATTTAATTTGTTGATAAGAAAAGAGGATTCTGGAGGTAAGGTATTTAATTATTTAATTAAATACACTTAGGAATTAACGAAATTAAAGGTATTAATTAAATAATAGTAATATTATTTAATTAATTAACTAAACTAAGAAAGGATGTTTGAGCGAAAGTGATAAATTTGGATAAATTAAATTATCCGAAATTTGAATTAACCTACAGAATATATATGATGATATAATCTATATGATGATCTATGTATGTTGATGCAGATGATATGATATGTGATATGAAATGGATGATGTAGTATGCAAAATGATATGGAAATGATATGTGAATCATGATTATATATAAAATGATTATGGATGGATGTACACTTTTTTAATGTAATGGATTATCTATGTTCCTATTATGCTTTGAATGTTTGAAATGTTATGGAATTATTTATGCAATGAAATGCAAAAAATGATTGCGATGTGGTTATTTATGAGGTGTTCTATATGATATGGATGACTAATGGACAATATGATGCAATGGTCGTGCTTTATATGATATATATTGATGATGTAAATGAGATGTTTTTAAGATGTTTAAATGATAATGTAATGTATGTGACGCATTTTAATGTGATGTGATGTAATATATGAAATGATATGTTAATGCAAAGTGGTATGATGATGCTTTATGCAAAATGAACATAATGTGGGAGATGACCTTATGATGCTTATGGGATGTGAATATGTATGCTTATAATGCGATGGATTATCTATAATGTTCTTGTACCTATTATGTATGATTATGCAGTAGGTGGTAATGTAAAATGATTATATGCAAATGAATGTTATGCGATGGTTCATGTGATGAATGCAATGTGATGGAAAAAATGGATGTAATGTGGTAAAAAATGGATGTGATTATTTATGGAAAATGCTTATAATAACATGTTTATATGATGATGGAAATGCAATGCATATGTTTCCTATATGATGTGTTTATGCAATATGCTAATGATTTGTGGATGCAGGATTGATGACGACGATGATGATAATTAACTGTCATAGTACCTTGTTAGTGTGATGAGCTAGAAGTGATGAAAGAAGAGAAGACATTTCAACAAGACATAAGATGATGAATATGCAAATGATGATGACTACTTTCCAAGGAGTTAGGATTTTCAAAGGGCCAATTTTCTTATTGTTTGATAACACACCTAGATATGATGCATCAAGGTATAGAGAACCAGGATGGCATTGTACCTAGTGTGATGGACTTTGACTTGACAATCAGATAGGAGTATTCTTGTTCACACCTGACATACAAAAACCTTACTAGGATGCACTTTAGAAGTTTCAAACACCTCAGACCAAAACACGAAACGGTATAACCTATCAATGCCATAGTCAACAACTTGTCCAAAACACCCTCCATACATAACTAACAAAACAAGTATTTGCCAAGGTTATATTAAAAGAACGTCCAACAAGCATAGCAGACAAAAGATAATGATCATTGCCCCATGCCTATCTCTCTAAATCCCTTCGTTGGGGACATCATTGAGAGGTCCTTGGAATGAGCACAATAAGGTAAATCAAAAGACAAAGATGTAGTAAACAAACAAGCTGATGCTCTTCAATATCGCTAGCCAAGACTAAACTACGGTGATACCTGAGTATTTGGTGTCCCTTTGTAGGAAGGATGCATCTGAAATGTCGGTGTCGAGATGATTTGTCTGAGATTGATTGGATAATGAGGCTATAAACCTGAGATTGATAACTTGCTTACATGTAGCTAGACACGAGACTTGGCATTTGATTTTACTCCACTGCTAGACTTGTTTGGTGTTTACCAAAAGATTGAGGATGGCCAGTGGCTGTGCAAGTGATGTTATTCTTGGTGAAAGCAGATAGAGGCGGATGGATTTTTCAAATATTTAGGATGTTTGGTTTGTAATGTTTGAAATTTTGTTTTTGTTATTTTAAGTTTTCAAATGTTTCATTTCCAATTTTCAATGATTTTGGGGTTTTGTGAGATTTTGACCAATGGTACCCTGGACACACATCACAGGGCCTAGGGGCTGATCAGCGATTAGCCTTGCCTACGATTATACGTATAGAGACCACATAGTTCAGCGGCGACTTGGCCGGAATTCTGGGATGAAGATATACCATGAGTGAGATCTCAATTTATTGCAATGGGACTAAGAAGGTGACTATAGTGTCTTAGGGGATGATCAAGATCCAACCTTGCCTCGTTCAAGCTCGGGCAAGTAGTTCGACAAAGCGACTCTATTTTTGACTTTTGACTTTTGACTTTGTTTTAGGATTTTGATGCTTGGGAATGTTTTAGATTTTGGTGATTTTGATGTTTTTTGATTTTTGATTTTTTGATTTCAAGGATATACACGAATCCAATCCAGTGAGAACATGCCCCCAATGTGGTGCGATAGACTACTCCAATAAAGGCAGGACAAACTGACCTTGAGGATGGGCTGAGTAGTACTAGGAGGGATCATGATACAAACACAATACCAAGCTATGGTGTAGATGTTAAATGGATGGGTGATGGATGGAGATTTGGATGCGATGGATGATGGAAACGTAATGGATGGATGATGCAGAATAAGCCATAAAGATCCTGGTGGATGGAAAGTGCTTATTTACACAAGGTGCCTGTTGCCAGGTTTTCACCAAGGTACTTGTCCAAAGTGCCACCGAAGTGGTTTTCACCAGAGGACGATTTTTCTCTTTACTGTTTTTAATCCTTTTTTCAATTTTTTTTTGAATTTTTTTGCTTTTTTGCTTCTTTTTTTGTCACCAAGACACCTGTTTGCAGTTTTCCTGAGTAACCATTTTTTTAAGACATTTTCTAATTTTTTTGATTTTTGGTTCTATACCTTGAAGAATTAGGCATAAATTTTTTTGAGATGAGAGCTATTCATGGGATCTTGCAGAGGTTCCCCTTCGGGTGTTGATAACTAATATGCCCCTGAATTATAGCTTGTTGTGATAACAAATGGTCCCAACCAATTGGGTTCAAATTTGCCTTTGCTGTTTGGATTTGGGACGTTCTTCTGATTCTCCTTTAGTACCTGTTTGCCGACTTGGAATGTTCTGCCTCTGATTTTCTTGTTATAGCTCCTCTTGAGTATGTTTTGATAGACTTGCAAATGATTTAAAGCATCTATACGTCACTCATCCAATAGCTCCAACTCATTCAATCTTGATACTCGGTACTCTTCATCCGTGATGAGGTTTTGTAGTGATATTCTTAGTGACGGGAGCTCGATCTCAATGGGGAGTACTGCTTCTGATCCATAGACCAGGGAGAAGGGGGTGGCGCCAGTGGGTGTGCGGATGCTAGTTCGGTAGGCCCAGAGGGTGGGATTGAGTTGCAGATTCCAGTCATGATCTGCGTCATTGTCTATTTTCTTGAGGATTTTCAAAATGGTTTTATTTATGGCTTCTGCTTGGCCATTGCCTTGGGGATAGTATGGGTTAGAGAAGCGATGTTGGATTTTGAATTTTTCACATAAGTTGCGAACATCTTGATTCTTAAATGGTGTCTCATTATTTGAGATAATGGCTTGTGGGACACCATAGCGAAAAATGCAATAGTTCAGGATGAACTTTGATATCTGCTTCCTAGTTATATACGTCATGGGTATGGCTTCCACCCACTTAATAAAGTACTCTGTGGCGGTTATGATGAATTTGTGGCCGTTAGATGAAGTGGGAGTGATTTTTTCAATGAGATCGAGTCCCCACTACGAAAAGGGCCATGGTGTGGTGATGGGATGAAGTCCTTGAGTTGGAGCATGGATGAGGTCCCCATGCTGCTGACATTGTAAACACCTTTTGACGTAGTCATGTGCCTCTCTTTCCATTGTGGGCCAATAATACCCCATCCTCAGTAGTTTCTTGGCTATGGTCATTCCACTCGAGTGTGAACCACATATACCGTTATGTACTTCAGTTAGAGTGTTCAATGCCTCCTCAATGTTTAAACAATGCAATAAGGTTCCTTCTATGCTCCTACGATACAGTGTATCTCCTAGGATGACGAATCGGGATGCCTTTTTGACATAGGTTCATTTTAGGGTTGAGGGTAAGCCAGCAGGTATGACACCTATTCAGAGGTATGTATAAATGTTGTGGTACCAAGGATCACCGGGACCAACAATTTCACACACAAATTTTGATTATGGTACCTCGAATGCAGGCACGAGAAGCTGCTCTATCAGGAATTCATATTTTGGGACATTGTGAGGGATGTCCAATAAGGATCCAATCATTGCCATGGCATCTGTTGCTCTGTTGTTGGCTCTGGGTATCTGTTCAAATGTAATCTCGATGAAGGATTCTTTGAGAGTCTTCACCAGTTTCTTGTATGGAGTGATCTTATCGTCTTTAGTTTGGTATTCATCATTCACTTGGTTTATTATCAATTGAGAGTTTCCGTATACTCTGAAGGCTATGATGTGCCACTGCACTGCTATTCTGAGACCTATGGTTAAAGCCTCGTATTCTGCAATGTTATTAGTGCAGGGGAATGCCAATTTATAAGACTTTGGTATGCAGTCTCCTTGTGGGGTGATAAAGAAGACACCGGCTTCTGATCCATGCTACGTGTATGAGCCATCAAAGTAGAGTTTCTGAGTAGTTTGGCTGTATTTGAGATTGAAAGAAAATAGATTACGTTTGGGCTTTCACGGGATGAAGGGATTCTCTAAATAGATTGGTGCTTACACTTGGTGATCTATGATGACTTGGCCTTTGATTGCTTTGGCTCCATATTCAATGTCATATTACGATAGTATCATCACCCATTTGGCATTCTTCCAATAGGCATTTGCCTTTGTGGTAAGTGCCGGGGAGGATCAATTTTTGGCGATGAGTTTTTATTTTGTGGCAACATGCAATATGCAATTTCTGTGATGCAAAACACTCACTTGCTAGAGCATGCTTTCTCGATGAATAAATGGTTTAACTCATGCCAACCATTTGTTTTACTGATGTAAATAGATGGCCTTTCTTGTTTCCATTTTAAATCTGTACTAAGCTGGGAAGCTCCAAAGGATCTTACTGTGCTGACACGTAAAAGAATTAATGGTTTTTCTGGATTGCAGGTAGCATTAGGGGCCAAATTGGTGTAGCGATTATTCTTTGATTTTATTGAAAACTATACATGACTGTCATTTTATAAGCTACTCCCTTATGAAGTAGGTGAGAGTATGGATCCTATTTATCTACCAGCTGTGCTATGAACCTTTGGATGGACTGAAGCCTACCTTGGAGACCTCTTAATTGTTTCAATATTTTGGGTTCCTCCATCTCAAGGATTACTTTTTCTTTTGTTGGATCTACCTCAATACCTCTCATTGACACTATGTATCCTAGCAACTTTCCTTACGATTACTCTGTGAAGATGCTTCTTTCCAGGTTTTAATCTGTATTCCTTGACCCTCAAAAATGACGCTTAATATTTGCTGTATGATCCTTTCTCTTTTGGATTTTCAGGAATGTCGTCAACATAATCTTCATGGTGTTATGGATCATGTCATGAATATTGAGTCACTTGGCTCTTTAGTATGTTGCTCCACACTGCATTCTTTAAGCGAATAGCATCATATTCCTAGTAAATCGTCCCCATGGACAAGTGAAGGGTTGTTTATGTTAGTCTTCTTTGGCAATCACATTATCTAGTTGTAACTTGAGAAACCATCCATCAAGGAAAGCATTTCATGTCCCGTCATCATATCTACGATCATGTCAATATTGGGCAATGGGAAATCATCCTTCGGACATGCTTTGTTCAAGTCTCTGAAGTCTATGCAGATTCTAATGCCACCATCGGGTTTTGAAACAGGCACCAAGTTTGACACTCATTCTGGATAATCTATTGGTCGAATGAATCCTACATCTAATAGCTTCTTTAGTTCCATTTTGACTAGCAGGGCGATCTGAGGGTGCATTTTTCTGAGCTTTTGTTTAATAGGCTTTGCTTTAGGGTATACTGCTAGGTGATGAACTACAATTTATGGATCAAGCCTTGGCATGTCAACATAGCTCCATGCAAATTTTATCTGTCTCTCTCTCAAGAAGGCTACTAGGAGCTCTTGTTCCTCTGATAGTAATGAATTTGCATAGAATGTGATGTGCGGGGTTTTCTCTGTTCCTAGATTAATCGGATTGCACCTTTCTACTAGGACTACTGATTTTTCTTGATGAAGAGCTCTAAAAGGAAGATTGAATCCCCCATCCTTGGGCGCCTCAGAGAGGTTTTCATTATTGGATGAGTCCTTTCTTTTTAATTTTTTTGGTCAAAGAGTGTCACAGTGTGGTTTTCACTCAAGGACTTAGATATTATTCTTTTTTTTTCACTTTTGCGACTGAGGGATTCAATCGTTTCCCCATAATAGGCCTGTGTATCTAGCTCAATGATGAACCATTCTTTGTGATCCCCACATGGAATGTTATCCCGTAGTCCCATGAATTCTGAGAGCACCTCATCATTTTTGAATGTATCAAGAACTGGTGGTCCTTGTTGGTCGTAGTTGATGAGTTGGGGGTATACTAGGCAGATTTCATGATTTTGATGGTCTGATTCAAAGGATAAGGTGCTAATCATGAAAAGAGTGGTATCTTTGAATAGCCTAGGTAAGTTGGTCATGGGATCTTCATCATCACTACTACTATAGACGTCGGTTATGTCAAATGTAAAATTGTCTCTGACTCGACCCGTAGATACAGGTAAGCGAAGTTCAGCTGCTGATTGTCAATGAGAATTTTTGACCTGTCTAACTGGAGGACCTCGACCACGTATGGTTATACTCAGAGGGGTACATTCGAGGCTAAGACTTCCCATTCGCGTCTCTGGAATGATAGGTATTATAAGCCCATTATCATTTTTCCCAAGTCTTTGATTTCTGTTGTAGCCCATTGCGAGCATCATTTGTAGACCCTTGCTTCTGTCATCCATTGGTAAATTGGCTGCTAGTCTCTCATATTGGTATAGGAGATGAGATGGATCCACCTCGATAATTTCTTGGCCAAGATCTCCCCAACTCATAAAGTTGGGATAGTCTTCAGGAGACGTTTGAGATGTGGAGGCTTCATTTACTTGCGGACGTCCCCGTGATCTAGGAGATTGTGGTAACTCTCCTATCACATAAGAATTTTTAGGGAGCATGTATTTTCCACAACTGTTATCTTGGATGATGACCTTAATATCAAAGATGGTGGGAATGGCGGGAGTGGCGGGTGTCTCTGTCACAAAAGTGGAAGTGAGAGTGGTAGGATCAATGTATGGTGTAGATGGGCCCTCATCATTTTTAGGTACTTGTGGTATTTTATAGTAGTTTGCCTTGAGGATTTTGCAGTAGGAGAATGGTTCATGATCTGTATGGATGGTGACTTCTTATCCTTCATATGTGAATTTGACACATTGATGGAAAGTTGACACTACTGCTTGCATTGCATGAATCCATGGACGTCTTAGGAGGATGTTATATGGCAAGTCAAGGTCCAGGACCTGACAAGTGGTTTTCGTGATAGCTAGCCCTACTTGAATAGGGATTTTGATTGTGCCTTGGGACACTATTTCTTGATCATCATATGCTCTTATTGTGATACCCTTTCCTTTGTCAATAGAATCCTCTGAGATTTTTAATTGTTTAATGAGCTTGAGGGAGCAAATATTCAAGCCTGCACCTCCATCCACCAAGACCCGTTTGACTTTACTTTTCTGCACTAGGACCTCTAAGTGGAGTGCACGGTTATGAGATGGTTGAGCAGGAAAATCTTGGTTAGAGAATGTGAGGAGATTTGGTGTAATGATATTTCCGACCATGGCTTGGAATTGTTTTGCATCAAGATCTATAGGGACAATGGATGAAGCCAATGCTTCCTCGAGGATTTTCTTATGGGTAGATGAGATTTTTAGTAACTCCATGATGGAGATTTGCGCTGGCATTCTTTTGAGCTAATCAAGGATGTTATAGCCATTGGGGACAAATCTAGGTGCAGGGATTCTATTTGGCTGGGATGATCCTGTGATGGTAACTTTGTTGCCTCTTGTGGTGACTCCACAATTGGCATGGGCTCCTTTGATGGTGATGGTAGCGCAGTAGCCATCCAGGGATGCGATGAAATGGTCATACACATGATTTACATTCTTGAAGGTTTCTTTCCCCTTATCTGTGTTATTATTCCCTTTATTGCCATGGTTAGGCATCAAATTCTCATATATCTTAAGGTTTTGGTTTCCTATTGGTTGTTCCACGTTTATAAATCTTTCATCAATGAGATCTTGGACTATGTTTTTTAGCCTCAAACAACTATTCGTGGTATGCACTTTGATTTTATGGAAGTCATAGAGTTGATTCTCATTATACCAAGGAGGTTTCACATCTGGTTCTTAGTAATTATCATAGGTGGGAGCCTCAATGAGTTTTTTGTTTATAAGCTTCTTCATGATGATTTCAAGTGGTTCCCCCAGAGCGGTGTACTTTCGCTTGGGGTAATTCTTGTTCCGTTGGGGTGGTCCCCTTTGATCATTGACGTTGTTAATTGTTTGTTTGTTGTTTGGTTGTGTTGCTTGATGATTGTTTTGGTGTTGGATTTGGATTTGTGGTGTGGGTGTATTTTGGTGAGGGGAACTGATGACCACTTTGGTTTCGATGACACCATCATTGGTAACATTTTTGTTTCTTTCCCATGTGCAAGGTTTTCCATTGTAATTGGTGGGTGGGTAGTTGTTTTGTTGTTCGGGGTATGAAGTTGATCCTGCGGATTATGTCATAAGGGCTCGTTCGATGTTGAGCGCCTTGGAGATCAACTGGTCATACATGGTAATCCCTTGGACCTTGAGATGAAATGCCAAGAGGCCATCAAGGTTGGATATGATGGTGCAAACTTGTTGTTCCTCAGGCATGACCCATTTGCTCCGATTGGCCTTGGATCACCATCGTTGTAGGAATGAAGCGAATGATTCATTCTTCCTTGTTTCAGACCTGAGAGTTCCTCTAGACTGACATCCTTTGCGATATTACATGCGTAGTTTTTGATGAATGTGTGTATGATTTCTTGGAATGTCTTGATGCTTGTGGGTAGGTGAGAGAACCATTCCATAGCATGGCCCACCAAACTCCTAGGAAATAGCCGCATTAGATAGAGTGACTGTCATCGCGACTTCCGTACAGCGAACACCGATTCCTGATGTGATCTTGAGGTTTCTGTCCCAGTCTTGTCAAACTTGGGGATCTCAAATCCCTTCGGGAATGGTTTCATCACAAGGCTCCTGTCGAATGGATAGGGACACAAGTTGCTTGGTGTTTTTGTGGTTTGCCCTGATTGAAGATCGAGCACTTGTTGCGAGATCAACCTGATTTGTGTCGTTACATCATTTTGCGGATCAGGGGGTGGGATGAGGTGTTATGGGGTGTTTCAATTGTTGGTTGGATGGGTGGGTTGTTTGGTGTGTTGTTTGATGTTATTTGCACATTTTGTCGAGCCATGTATGCTTACATTTGCTGCTGTATAAACAACGCTTGTTGTTGGTCTTGTTGTTGCTGTGCTAGGATTGCTTGTAGTTGAGCTTGTTGTTGTGCTTGTTGTTGTTCCAACAACACTTGTTGTTGGGCTGCCAATTGGGCTGCTTCTTGCTGCTCTTGATATTATTTTATTGTTTGCTAATATGCTTGTAGTTGTGCTGCTTGTTTTTGTGCTTGTGCCTGTGCTTGTTGTGCTTGATATTGGGCATGTGCCTGAGCTTGAGCTTGAGCTTGAGCTTGTACTTGAGCTTGAGCTTGTTCTTGGGTTTGTGCAACTTGTTGTTGTTGCTATAAGAATGCTTGGACTTATGCAGCTTTCTATGCTTGTAATGCGGCTTGGGCTGCTTGGGCAGCTTGAGTGGCTTGCTGAGCAGCTAGTTGCACGACTTGTTGAGCAACTAGTTGCGTGGTTTGTTGGGCAGCTAGTTGTGCGGCTTTTTGTTTTTGCACTTGTTGGAATGCCTTTTGATAAGCAGCTTGCTGAGTGGATTGTAATGCCATGTTGTATTCACTTGATAAATTGGAGCTTGGTGGTGGTGGAGGTGGAGGTGGATTCAGAATGGTGCTTGTGGTGGTGGTGAGTGGTGATGTTGTGTTGTTGATTGAGATTTGATTGATAGATGGTGTGATCAATGTGATTGGTCCTTGAGACCATGCTTTGAGATGTTATAGGGGTGGTTGATGATGTGATGGTGGTGATTGCTTATGTGGTTGTCATTTGTTGTTGTGATGTCAATGACAAGTATTGAGAGTTTGGTGTGATGTTTTGATTGATTTTTGGGATGTTGGTTTGATTGATATTTGGTAAAGGTGGGAGTCCCAAGCCAAGGAGTGGTGTGGATAATGGTGGTAATGGTGGAAGAGGTGAAAATGTGAGGGGTGTGATCTCTTGAGGAAATGATGCAGTGTCGAAAATGCCCCTAGGTCCGAACATGTCACCTTCTCCTTGCGAAGTTGTGGGGAGAGAAGTTTGGGGTGTTGCGCGGAAGGATGATGATGATGGATCATTAAGATTATGGAAAGTGAGAGGGGAATACTTATGTAATGGATTTTGGGGTATGTTTTGTTCCAAAATGGTGTTTGCATCCAAGTCTTGATTATTAACAAGGGGGTGTGTTTGAATGGCATTAAGAAATGCATTTCCCTTATTAACATTAGGTTGAGTTGGAGCAAAAGATGTGATTTGTGGGATGTTTTGAGTGATGCTTTGTGATGGGGGTGTAGATGAGATGGGGAGCGTGGATGAAATTAGAGGCATGAACTCCAAAGATGGTTCCACTATAGAGCTCATGTCAAAATCAGAAGGTAATTTGGCCCCTTGTTTTGCTAGTTTGAGCATGTATAATGAAGGGTTAAGCCTCATCGTGATATTGATGATCTTATGGTTCTCCGGATTTTGGATCATTTCGGTGATTTCTTCATGGGACATCCCAAAGGTAAGATCTTCTTCTTGGATTTCCTCTTGTGGATTTTGTGATGATGAGAGAAAGTTTGTCAAAGTATTGTTTGATTCAATAGGATTCATTTCGGCATTTGTTTGGCTTAGGTCGCTTGAAGTGGGCGTTTCTTTGTCAGCTTCCATGTTCTTCTTGTATTGAGATCTAGTTTGAACCATAAAACAAGGATCAATTTTCAAGAATATCAGAGATGAATCTCTAATTCTTTGGATTGATCTAATTTTAGGCACAAAAGTTTTTTTTTTTTTGGATATCTTGATGATCACAAGGTGATATGATGATGATGCAAGAGATGGATGATGCGGATGTTTGATCTTTTGAAAAAATATTGAGGGGAATGCTAGACTTTTAGGACTTTTGGATATGTTTGGATTTTAGATTTTGATTTTTTGGATTGACCTTGACTTTATTTTTTGGTTTGCTTTGATTGAACAAATAGACCCTAAGATGTTGGATGATTATCTAAGGGGTAGATTTTCTCAAAGGATGATAATTTGAATATGTGTAGGGAGAAGGATTCATCTACCCACACCTATTAAAACAAGATGATAATTTAACCAAGCATATGAAGAAGGATGCATCTACATATACCTAGCTAAATAAGATGGTTTGATAATTTTGACTAAGCATATGCAAAAGGATGTATTTACAAATACCTAGTCAAAGATGATTTGATAAAGATTTCAAGGATTTTGTCTCAAGGATTTGATGATTTTGATTTTTGCAAAAAATCCTAGCATGAAGGATAATTTCAAGATTTTTCGAAAGATGATGGTGAGGTGATTTTTGGTTTGATGTTGAAGGATGAATGAAAAATATTTTGATTTTGATCCTAAGATGTACCTAAAAAGACACTTTGTTTACTAGACCTCAGTATTGAAGAGCATGCAATGCTTCTATGGACCTCTATAACTAAGAAGTGGTTCAAATTGAGCATACATTTCCAGATTGTTCAAAGGGATGAGTCTATAGAACCTTGTGAACTTTATTTTGATATGTTGCTTTTGATTGCACTTTCTATTGTATCTCTTGATGACCTTTCGAGTGTGACTCCTAAATTTTGAACTTTGACTCAAGGACTTTCGTTTTTGGATTTTGACTTTCTTGGAAATCATGAGGTTTCAACACATGTGAGAGTCAATTTTGTTATCTTTTCTTAGTGACTTTGTTTTACCACAAACACTTCTTTGATTAGGTTTCCAAACTAGATGTCCAATGTCTTAATTTCTTTGAATCCCACAAAGTATGTTATGTGGAAATTTTATGAATTCAAGGCAAGGGTTACCTATTGTTTATCTTTAGTAGGAAAATTGAGATGTTGATCCAAGTGTTTAGAAACCTATAAGGATGTGAATCCCAAGGGCAAGCAATAACACATGAATTTGGTCAATAGTATTTGCCTCCTAAAATTTGAAATTTTGATGATGATGTTAAGTGTTTGTTTTCAAATGTTTTCAAGCAAGCAAAGTGTTTTGTCAACAAGAACAACCCTATGGATATGAAAGGCAATATTTGTTGAGTCCCCACTTGGACAAGTCCAGCTACACTTATCTTTAGCGAATGGTTAGATGCTTGACCCCATTGGCTCCCCTCCATGACACTCACTTATACGGGGTAGCCAAGCATCAACACCCATGAAACTCCCACGGCATGCTTTCCATTTCTACAAAAGACCGTAAAAGTGTAGGGCGGCTTTAGAATGACCGTTCTTGCACCAACAAATAGATCAAGGATTTTGGAAAGTATAAAACATGGGTTTTAATTAGGACTTTCTGTTCGTAGGAGTTGACCCAACGTGGCGAGAGACCATTGCTTCCCTTCTCGTTGGGGCCAACTGCTTGATATTGGCGTTCACTCCAATACCCACATTTATATCCCGGCTGGAAATACTCTCGAGTTCAGAGTGTTATCGGTTGAGTCGTTCTCGTGGGTGAGTATTTTTTCCCCAAGGCAGCCCCTCTAAGATAAACAATAGCGAGTAAATATATTCATAGTTTGATCGACCTTTGTTTAGAAACAAAGGGAGAACACATGCAATAAATTCACTCACACTCGCACAATTTGTTCAATTTTAAACCCCAATTGAAGTGTGTATGGGCAATTATTTACGCAACTTAATGTCACCAAAAGCCTTTTGATTCTCAAGATCTCCGTGAGGCGCGAGAGAAGCGCATACGTCTTTTGATGATATTACTTTGTGTACGTAATTGCAAACCAATGCAAACACTTGTTTATTTTAAATCCTCAAAGCAAAAGTGAGTTCGTTTTAAAAGCACCAAAGTAAGTGGGACAAATTTCTTTGTTCAATTTTTAATCTCAAAACAAACTTTAGTAAATTTGAATCCTAATGTTCATTTTAAGCCTTTTTGTAACAAGAATTCAAAAGTTCTTTTTAATGCCCAAACAAAATTAGTAAATCCTAAGCATAAAAAGATGACAAATTTTTCCTTAAGAGGAGTAATGAATCCTCCAAGAGTGTTAAACAAACACTAGAGTGTTTAAAAACACTTGTTTTTGTGAGATGACATCATCATGCTTCTCTTCCTTTTCGTATTTGACCAATTCAACCTACAATAAAAAAATCAATTATATTCTGCAAAACAGAGGTCAAAAAGATAGAAAACAGACAAAAGAAACATAATTTGACAAAAAGCACATGCTTCAAATAAAATTCCACTTCATACTCCCCCCTCAATGATCTGCGATCCAAGCGCCATGATTTGAATTTCCCAGCCGGTCTTTATGCCCGCTTTGCTATCAGCATACTGCAGCAAATCGAGGCCCGGTGGCGTGAAGGTGTCACACTTTTGTCCAGTGGTGCAGTTTGGATTTTTGAAAGATTTCTGCGGGTTTGTTTAGTTCAGCGACGCAGTTTAGAATTTTTTTTTTTTGGGCGGGAAGACTGAGGCGTCACAGTTTGAATTTTCAACAGTCCTATATAGCGACGTTGGAGAACCAACGGTGTTGAACAACAATGCTGAGCTTCTAGAGGCAGAGTTTTTGACAAAAACGTGATTGAAATGTGAGATTTCCCTCCTTCTAGTGCCAAAATGTCGAACCCCCAATCCTAATACCTGCAAAACAAAACAAAAGAACACATTAGGAGATCAAATGAAAGTAAGAACAAGGATTTCCCATAAAATCCATTACCATAGTATAAAATAGGAAATGAAGCAAGAATGATATGAAAGAACAATAAAGCAAGCTAAATCCTATTGAAGACAATGCAAACTCTTGATCCCATGGGGGAATTGGTGCCAATTTGATGTAGTGGCCTTTCCCAACTCCACTATGATACCCAAGATTGATGTGTGATGAAGGTGATCCCTTTGTTGATGTAGCAGTGAGTGCTCAAATAGGAATTTTTGCAAAACTAGCTATGAACTCCAATGATAATGGATGAAAGGTACTTGTGGTTGAGCATAGTAAGTTTACTCCGTTGTGGATGATGAAATGGGAAAGATTCAGCCTCTTATTTATAGAATGAGAAGATGGAAGGAGAATGTCCAAAATGGGGGCAATGTGGAGCAAATTAGCCAATGGAAAGAAGTACCCTTATCCACTTATGAATGGAATGGAGGATGTGCAAGTTTTTGAAAGGATATGTCGATAAATGCATATGTTGAATTTTGATTTGTTGAAATGACATGCAAGAGGAAGGAAGAATGCATTGAATGCCACTTGGCTCAAGGCAAAGGACATGCAAGAGAGAGTAAATGCCTTGTTGGAAGGACTCATCCCACTTGGATTTTGAATTCAAACTTGGGGAATATTCCTTAAAAGATGCCTTGTTGAGAAGAAAATAGAGATTTAATAAATCAATTAAATATTTTTCATGTGCAAGTGGGAAGAAAGCTGGGATGGGACATGAAGAAATTTAAATTAATCAAGGCTAATTAATTTAATGAAGAGTTAATAATTAGTGACCTATTTGAAAGCTTTAAATTTGTGGATTTATTTCGTCGAATAACAAAGAGAAAGGAATATTGCATAAAGGGGGTTAATTAAATAAAGTTTGATTTTATTCAATTAAAGAGATGATAACCGATTAAACTAAATAAGGTTTTAATTTATTTAATTTAATAGATAGACCTTAGAAATTTAATCAAATAAAGTTAATTATTTAATTAAATGGGGATAGTTAGATCAGGCTGGTTGATTTAATTATCGAGAAAGAACAACTTAATTAGATAACTAATTTATTTAATTAAGAGAAGAATATTGATGAGTTTGATCAAATAAAGGCATTTGATTAAATGGTTAGACCGAAGGATGATTTAGGATGAAACGATGTTAATGGTCAGGATCAGATGCCTAATGTCAATCAATACATTTTACGTGTCTACAAGAACAAAAAGTGCCCCTTGAGGCCAGGGGTGCCCTTGATTTTGACTTGTCAAATGTTGGAATTTGATAAAGTGTTCTCTTGAAGCTGTTGTACGGAATGGAGCCAGTTCCGCAGTGAGCCAATTATCTAGTCCTGACGTTTTACCAAACACAGGATACGAGGAGGTCAAGTTTTCCTTCGTAAGTGTTGAAAATGATGAAAGTTTGACTAAGTCTGGGGTCAAAAGTGCATGCTTTTACTAAGGGTGACTTGATTTTTCAAGCCTCAGACCCTAGTTTTATGGATTGCAATCTCAAGGAGTGTTTTTGTCAGATTTGATCCTGCTCTTCAACGAGACTGTTAGCCAGTCAATTGGACATGTCAGTCAATTAGAATCAATGATTGAACAGGAGCTCCGACGGTTGAAAATCCAAATTTTCATTAAATTGACTAAGTCTAGAAAAATACCTAAAGTCAAAGGTTGAATTTTTGAACTCAAGATGACTAGGCACCCATGAAAGGTGGATTTTTAAATATTATTTAATATTTAAATAATTTTACTTAAAGAGGGATTATTTTAATTTCAAAAAAGGACTATTTTTAGTTTGCATGTTTAGTTAATTGAATTGCATGCTGAGTTCAATTGAATTGATTAAAGGTGGCACCCTTTTTAGGGTTATTTGACTTTTAGTTACCTTTTTCAAAGTCCCAATCAGATGAGGTTGAATTGTTTTGAGGTCCAATCATAATTAAATTGAATATTTTTAGAGGTGGCGCCTATTTGCATGAAGATGGACGATTTTATTCTTGAATTTATTTATTTAAGTCTTCAAAATCGCCATTATTCTCATTCAGAGTTCAGAGCAAAGGAAAATTTCTTGAGCAATTGAAGATTTGAAGGTGCTTTGAGTTCAAGTTTTCAATGTTGGGTCTAGATTGTTCAGAAGATTAATTTTCCAAAGTTAGATTTTTCAGTGCATGTAGATATCATTAGTCGAGCATAGGCGATTTTCTACAGAAGCAGAATAAAATAAACTTCTATCTTCTGTCTAATTTCTTCTTTTCTCGTCTTAAGTATTCTTTGCATGTCAAAGAAAACAACAAAATATTCAGAATTTGGTCATTTGGGTTCACATACTTCAGCGACAGCAACAAAACCCATGTCTTATATTTTTTTGAGAAAATTACCCCGTTGCTTTTATTCTAAAAGCACTATGCTTTTTTTTGAGAATTCCTTTTTTTTTTTTTTTATAAAAAGGGGTAAAAATTTTATTGAATAAGAGAGATCAAAAATACAATCAAGTCAAGGGCAAAAGCCCAGGAGAGATCAAACAACACCCAAAAAAGCAAAATCATTCAGCACCCCTAGTATCCTCAGCTAGAATCCTTCCCAAGTCCGAGCTAAGCTCTGAAGGAATCTGAGCCCAATCCTCAATCTTCCAGTCCACAAGTCTCTCTGAAGCCCACTTAGCTAGACAGTCTGCCGTCCTATTCCATTCACGTGGAATATGGACAAAAGACACCCTCTCCATGAGAGTACCAACCTGCAAGATCTGCTGAACCAGAACATCCAACTGCCAATTCACATTCAACCTCCTCCCCTGATTGAGTAAATTAATCAGGACCTGGGAATCAGATTCACAAATAACCCTACGCCACCCCAGCTCATAGGCCTTCCTCAAGGCATAAAGAATCGCCCAGCCTTCCATAAAATTGATAGTTTGTGTCCCCATATGCATGGAAAATAGGAACACCACCAAACCAGAAGAGTCCCTGCCAACCCCTCCAACTCCAGTAGGGCCAGGATTGCCCCTAGAGGAACCATCAGTATTAACCTTCAAGGTTCCCACTGGGGG
>VDFB02013096.1:0-22011 GCA_007258455.2 Sequoia sempervirens | reverse complement strand
TCAAGGAAAAAACACAACTATTACAACGTAATTTCCATATCGCATATGTTTACTAAATACAGAGCATTCCAAGGAAACTTGGAAAAGAAGCACAAGAACTAGCTTCTCCACACCCAGCTTGTTTAATATCTAAATCACTTCTAATAATAAAAACATATATATTTTTTTCTGAGAATAACAAAGACTAAAAGATTAACATCTGGTATGTGGACAGAATTTGATTTATATTTGAGCTGCTCTAAGAGCTTCTAACCTTCAATGAACAAGGGATACAATAAATCTCATTCATAATAGGCAAGCCTTCAGTGAGTGTAAAGCTCCCCGAACATTTGCACTAAAAGAAACTTCTATGTCAGTGCAAAAACGTTAACCCATTTCTCTTGAAGAATCTGGAGGAACTCGGACGCATTAGAGCGTCCATGATCAGTTTTGTTCGTAGCATATATCTAAATAAGAGGAAGGCTACAAAGATCACAAGATTAGATTCATTGAACTTGGACCATTTTTCTGTACAGAGATTGTACATCGGGCAAAGTTAAAGGAAAAGATACATTCAATGTGGACCACTGAGGGTACTTTCTTTTAGGGAAAGGTTGTGGAGTGTATAATTATTGCTTTCCACGAACATCTAAATGCGCAAGACAGAATGGCCACAAGTAATCTAAAATATCTTTTATGAAATTTTAAATAGAATACAATTTTAAAGTAATATTCAACTAATCTAGAGCATAAGACTAATTTAAACAAGGAATACAAATTAAAGAGAGAAAACATAATTCAAATGGAGACAAATTAATTAACAATATACTAATGATCAAAGCTCTCACAACTTATCCAAGTAGTATTCTCATAAAATGTTAGTCACTAATCTAAGTATTCCAAAATGACAATATACTAATGATCAAATTTCTTAGATTGTCTAAGATTCCTCTCAAGCATTTCAAAACTCTCCCTATGAGTAGTTTGCAACTCTCCAAAAGTAGAGTCAAAATAGGGCATTAACACTCACAAATACTCCCAATAATTAAGTTACAATGTTCTGAAACTCCATATACTTTCAATTTGACCCGAAGCATTTCTTAAACACGAAGGAAGCTAGAACTAAAATTGAGGAGGAATAGGAAGAAGAATTCAAGAAAATGGAATATGGAATGCCAAAGGATGCCCATGACTATTCAAAACAAAAAAAAATGTTAGTGTAAACTAATTTTTTTAAAATTCACTTTCAAGAAAGATGGGACTTTTCCGAGATAGCCACTTTCTATGATGAATTCATAGCTTCATCATATTTCTTTGATCTAATTCTTCATATTTTGTACATAAACATTTGAGATAAGATGTCATTTTTTTAAATTACATCATTTTAAAAGAAATTTAAGTATGCAATAATATTCAGCTTTAGATTTGAACTAAACATTATTAATTTCTTACAACACAATTACATTTACTAGGCTAATTTAGAGTAAAACCAATTTTTGAAATAATTATTCTCTCACAAACAATGTCACAAGATGTTCAATACCACCCAAAACCTTCACAAGAATCAAAGAACTAGGTCCTTATCTAGAAACATGCCATAAAGTATAAAACTAGAACCCTTTTCACTATCAAACTAATAAAATAATGGTGTTTTTCTCTAGGTCATTTCCATAATGCAAAAATGTTCTCCACACTTGCAAATTCAATCATGAATTCATAGTTTCAACCCTTGCCAACATATTTGATTTAAATGCTTTTGATCTTCAAAAATTAGAATATCTCAAGTATCTAATTTGGAATTGAAAACTTGGTGACCTATTTATAGATATCATTGGAGTTTTCGATGTAAGGGGTTTAGCCTTAGTCAAACCCTTGAATCATTTTGGTGATGTGTATAACTTTGAAATCATTTCAAACAAACTTTTATAATGTATAATTAATGTAGATATTTTTTATTAAATAAGCAGGGTTATGGCCATGATCCCATATAAAAAGTGAAGACATCAAAACAAACTAGAGCAAACAACATCTAGTCAATAACAACAAAGATCAATAGAAACAACACTAAGGAAATAGGCCCAGAGATAGTTACATTTTTCCCAAACACCTTATCATAATAAAAAACATACTAACCCAACAATGAAGGAGATAGTTACATTCTTCCTAAACTGTTTATCATAATAAAAAACATACTAACCCAACAACGAAGGAGTATACCCACAGAAAGATTGCAAATAGCCTAGACCATAGACATGGCCAAAAATAAATGATCCATAAACCCTTTCCCCTTGTCAGAACCACAAAAAAAACCATACAATATAGTCCATATCCTACTACTATCAGGATTAATAGTATTTAGTAGAAAACATAGAATTAAAGTTTCTGGCCATATAGAGTTAATAGAAAACTTGACGTCTAGATTAAGCTTTTTAGCAAATAAACTAAAGGTAAAATAAAAAAATACACCAATGCATGATAACCAATTCCAAAGCCAGATCATTAAAAAAAAATTAAGATTCTTCTATGGCACTGTAGTTCCCTTGGATTTCTTCTACCATTTCTACCATGTTGCCCTTGTGCTCCATTCTCTTGGGCCAATCAACTTCATTCCTTTGAAATTTCTTCTTTTGTTGTTTTTGAATTTTTCCCTGTCCTATGATGGTTCCCATAACCACTCTTTTCATTATGTCTTCCCTGACCCTAAAAATATTCTTGATGGCACCTTCCATAGTTTGTATCCTCTTAGAACTATCTGCTTCCTCCATCTATATTTCAATTTGCTCCACCTGCACAATAAGATTTTCAATTTTAGCATTAACATTTTTATTCTCTTCCTCCTAAAGACTTTCTTGATTATGAAATGTTTGAGTAAGGGTTTCAAAGACTTCCATAGGAGTAGGGCTTACATTGGCAGCCTTCTTCCCATCTTATTTTTCATCATCTATCCCTTCACCTATGTCGTTATCCTCATCCTTTTCATTGTTTTCTTCTTCTGAATCTTATCTTTCTTCCTCCTCTTCAAATTCAGAAACTTCCTCTTCTTCTAAAAATTCAATTTCCCCTAAACTAATTGGGATGTATTCTTCCTCTGAAGAATCATCTTTCTCCACTTCAACAACTTTCTTCCCTTTTTGGAAACCTCCATAGATGAGACATTATTCTCCCCCTCAACAATTTTTTTACCCTTTTTTCCAACCTCAATCCCTTTAGAGGCAACAATTTCTAGGAAAATAGACATATGTCCACCAAGGGGCATCAATTCACTATCTAGGCTAGTATCCTTGTCATTAGAGATAGTAATTATGGGTTTTTTTGGGTTAGCTTCGTTTATCTCCATATTTCTACATTTAATCAGGCCTAAAGAGAGGGGTAAAGAATTACATTTCTTTGGTGTAATTTTTAAGATATTTTTCAAGGAGGGTTCAACAAATGGGGGGAAGAGGTCTTTCTCTTTTTGACTTAAGCACTTTGTCATGGGAGTGAGGTTTTCTTTCTAGAAGGTCAATGTGAATAGAGCTTTTAGGACACCAAGGGTTTTCAAGGAGATTAATGGCAAGGTTATTTTGTAGTCGGGTGGCAAGGGAAAACTCACATAGAGCTCTTATAAGAAGTTGATGTAATGGGGGGTTTGTGTCATTTTCCATGCTTTGTTGGAGGGATAAAAGGAAAATGAAAGGAATGCTATTTTTTCTAGGTAGCGAATATGATTTAAAATGGGAAAGTGATAGCCATGAATAAACTCAAAATGACCCTCAAGAGTAAAGTATTTCATTATGAACAAACTTACATTATGGTAAGGGGTCGAAAGCTTCAATCTAGAGTAGCCATTCTAAAATCTCCTCGCTTTTTCTTTTGCCTCAATTTTTCTTTTAATATACTACTAGTAATTCCTTGTACTCTTCTTAGTAATATTTCCTTCCATAAGGTAGGTCTGAGCATTGAGGATAGTACTAGAAGTTTGTACTTGGGAGGGCATCATCTTAAAAAAGCATTAAAAAAATATAATAGTCAAAATTTTAGGAGAGTCACAAGGAAAGATTGCATGTGTGTCTCATTTTCCCTTTATGGAAGTGATGAAATTAGGGGATTTAAAAGGAATTACTAGGTGGCCTATTGTTCACATGCATTTATAGGCTAAGGCCCATATGGAGGTGTCATTTCGATTGGCTGTGAATAGAGTTTTGGAAATATTTTGAGCAAGTAAAGTCATAATTTTAATCATTTTAAACTACCACCCAGTAGATGTTGCTCTTGGGATATTAATAATATCATCTTTCCACATGTTGTTAGTCTTCATCTTCAAATAGATATTAGTACTGATGTAATCATTTGGGTTATCCTTCCCCATACTCACCATAATACCCCAAATCATCATTACCAAGATGATCTTTAACACTTTTACCTTTCCTCCATAAGTCATCATTGGAATAATGTGAGAGGTTCAACCCAACAAAAGCTAACAATCATCATGCCATATAGGATTATATATAGAAAAAATTTCTCCTTTATGATTATCTCCTTGATATGACTTGGCAGTAATGAAAAGTCCCACTAAGACCAACCATTTTGATTGAGTATTTCATTTTCCATAGCATCGACTATCATGTTCCCTTCTCTGTACATGTGGAAAATTGTATAATTTTGAAAGGTTTTGAGAGTTCTCTTACAATCACCCATGATATCTTTCAATTCCCAATGCATAGCAACAATTTCTTTTATATTATCAATTATTAGTTTAGAATATCCTTCGATGATCACCTTAGCATAAACTTTGTCCTTTAGATAATTTATACCAACCCACACAGCTTTAGCATTGGCAATATTGTTTGAATCAATGCCTAAGCCTTTACCATAACCTTCAATAAAATTTCCATGATGGTCTCTTATGACTCCCTTGCTCTAGCCAATCCTGGATTACCTTCGGAGCAACCGTCAAAGTTGCATTTAATCTAATCCAATTCTAGAGGGGACCATATTTTATTTTTTCTTATTAGTTGTTTAGCCCAATTAAAGTTAGTAAGGTCCTCAGTTAATCCCCACAATTGCATTACCCTTATTTCTTTATATGAAGGTATATTCTTAGAAGGAGCATATTTGTCTGTGTTTATGTTTTCTTGAATATGTTGTCTTATGGCCATGCAAAGATATTTATTTTTTCTAGTAGTTTTCCTAAATATTATATTATTCTACTCCTTTCATAGCCACCAGGCTATAAAATGGGAGACTTGTTGCCAGAGATCAGCAATAATGTTGTGGGAGTAAGGGAAAACATTCCAAATTTCCATAAACAACTTTATTGAGGGTGGGAAAACCCATTCATCCATAAGGTTAACAAGAAGAAAAGACCATACCTCACTTGAGTAGGAGCATAGGAACAAAAAGTGCATTATAGTTTCCTTAGATTCATTACATAAATAGTATTTATTTATAAATTGGAAACCTCTTTTATTTAAATTGTTTGTAGTAAGAATCTTACCATGTGCTACTACCCACCAAAAGTTATTCACTTTGGGTATCAAGTTTTTTAACCATACCATGTTCTGGTTAAATTCACCCTTCAGGAGCAAAGGATTTCCCAAGACTTCATAGATGGATTTAACTGAGATGTTTCACGAAGATTTGTTGGTCCAAATCCATTCATCTTTTCTATCTTTCACAAATAATTCAGCATCACCTACTTGTTGAAGTAAAAAATGCAAAATTGCATCCCAATTTTGTTGTCTCCCTCTTCTAAGAATAGCTCCATTTTGATAATTTTTAAAATTGATCCATCAAGGCTTCAAACCATCCCAATTAATATAGCTTGTAACCTATTTTCCAAGAGTTCTTGTCAACTTGTGTTTGATTTGTAGAATATTATTATTTGAAGAAAGAAGTGTAATTTTTTCCAAGTATCTTTCGAGAAATCAATATAATGTCCATTCCTTTTTCTCTTCTTAACTCCCAATTTAAGAGCTCCTCTTATTTTGAGTAGATTATTCCAAAAGATTGAACCATAAGGAAGCTCTTTGTCCCATAGGAAACAACCATGTTCCTTGTTTCTAAATTATTTTAAAGCTCTTAGGATCTTGGCCCAATCTTTTTCTCCTTCTAAGAGATTCCATCCCATTTTTTATACCAAGGCTTTATTAAAGAGCTTCAGCCTTCTAATACCTAAACCACCTTCTCTCTTCGAAGCACAAACTTTATCCCATCCAATATGCTTAACTTATTTTCCCATGTTCCAACCATAGAATATTCTTTGTCATGGTGTGCAGGACCATCATGAAAATAGTCTTTATAAGTAAAAATTTAGAAAAATTGAGTTGGGGAAACTTGACGAAAATTTTGAATAAGTTATATATATTTATTTCTGCAAAATATGTAAGAATAGAATCTCTAGAAATGAAAGGGGTTTAAAACTACTTAGGCTTTGTTTAAAAAAATAAATAAATCTATTTAGTAGAAATGAAATTTTAAATGCAATGGTACTTAAATTGTGAAAAAAATAAGTATGTGTCCTGTCAATTCACCCAACTAATAAATAAATGATAATATTTTTTTTTATAATATTTTAGATATATAAAGACTCCATGCCCCATGTGATGCAAGTATTGTTTTGTAATTTTTTCCAAGTAAATAATTAATAATGATTTTTTATTTATAACCTTTTTAAAAAAATATAAAAAATCGTGATTCTAATTAATTTTAACTTGTGAATGAAATCAATTTTTCTTTTTTAATCCCATGTGAAGCATAGAATGTGACACATGTTTTGGATTTTGAAAATGTGATATTTTGAAATCTATAGATTTTTTTCAATCAACCTATCAATTAGGAATTTAGTCATAATTTGAATAGAAAATGAATAATAATTACTTATTAAATTCAAAGTAAAACATAATTTATATTGGTGGAAAGCTAAGAATCTCCTTTAAAAACCCTTTTCATTTCATTAATTTTGGGTAAAAAAATAGTTGTTAGCCACATACCCATCATATTGCCACTTTTTGGCCAATCATGATCTTGCACATACCCTCAATTCAATCTTATCTACAATAAAGACTGAGATATTAAAGAGGGAGAGGTAATAGATTGGAATATTTTGCAAAGATGCTTTAAGCAGTTGTATCTTCCTTGCCTAGATTAAGAGTTTCCCTTCTTGGCCTGCCAATTTTTGTTGAATCTTTTCAAGTATGTAGTTCCAATAATTATTGCTAATTTTTTTGGAGATGAGTGGAAGACCAAGGTAAGTTGCAGGGAGATCAACTTCTTGAAAACCAATAATGCACAACATCCTATTTTTAATAATCTGGTTGGTATTAAAGAAATAAATTTTACTTTTGTTCTAGTTAATGTATTGGCCTGAAACTTTGGCATACTTGTTAAGGATATCTTTTGAACAGGAAAATTTATCAATTGAGGCTTCCCCCATTAGAATAGTGTCATCCCTAAACTGTTGATGAGAGGCCAAAGGAAGGGATGAAGCAACTTTGAACTCTTTTAACAACTTTGTGTCTAATAGCTTTTGAATATTTCTTCCAATAACCTTTGCCACAACAATAAAGAGATATGGTGAGAGGGGCTTACCTTGTCTTAAACCCATTCCACATGAGAAGAACCCCTTAGGGACACCATTAACTAGAATTGAACATTTGGGATTCATGACACAAGAGGTGATTAATTTGAGGAATCTTCCATTGAACCCAAACTTTTTGAGGATAAAAATGAGAAATGGCCAGGACACACTATCGTAAGCTTTTCAAATGTTAAGTTTCAATGCCATTCCTTGTTTCTTATTTAATTCCATAGAATGGAAAACCTCATGGATATAAATGGATGAATATATGATGTGCTTCCCTTGGAAAAAAAACTTTTCTAGTTAACAAGAATCATTTTGTTCAAAATCTGCTTCAATCTATTTATAATAATCTTTGAAAAATATTATAAGTGTTATTGTAGAGACTTATAGGTTTGAAGTCTTGCATTAAGGAAGATTTTCATATTTACAAATAAGTGAAATGAAAGTTTCATTGAGTTGATTTAGGAGATTTCCTAATCTGAAGAAGTCACAAGCCACATTGAAAAAGATCAGTAGATATGACATTCCAAAATTCCTAAAAAAAGGGCATGGGGGAATCCATCTAGTCTTGGAGTTTTATAGGTGTTAATGTGAGTTGGGTTATTTCATAACTAGTTCTTAGTGAGGACCTATTCACACCATTATAAGTTTACTTAGGAGTTAAATCTCCTAGGTGTCATTTCTAGAAACTAGTATTAATGGGACCATGTCTCATTAATTAGCTTATAGTTATCTATGCATTTAATATTTCACTTATGCATTAGGCATTTAGTGTTTGCATCTAGGGTAGTTATCCTACCTCCTCTCACCTTTCCTATAATATAAGCTCGAGGTGTTTGTACATTTGTAAATCATCTCATATTCTAGATCATTCATCATAGATCATCATTTGATCACATTGTCTTTTTGCTCACGATGTATCACTTTCTTATTCATGTGGATGGTGTCTTTCTTAGTTAATCCATTGAAGTGTGTGAAAATTCAAGTGGTTATTGTTCATTCATATTTCCAACAATAGGCTTAGAGCATAGGTCATGCAAAGTCCATCTCAAATTGGAAAGTTGAGCTAAGGATATTTTCATTGCAAGTTGAAGGGTTTACATCAAGGGCTAGTTATCATTTGGGAGAAACTGATTTTTGAAGCACATTGGGTCAGATCTGACCCTACCATTGTGATCAGGAAGTTGAAAAACCCTAGGAATGCCTATCCAATCGTTGCAATTATACATTTTCATCTAGAGCTATTAGAGGTTTTTTTCAAGAAGTTGGAGATTCTATACCATATAGATTGTATAGTCCTATGATGGAAAAGAAATCCTCCCCCCCATTAGTAAAAAAATTATTTTGTGGGTTCATAATATTATTGAAGGTTGATTTTGTGTATCGGGTAGAAAAATTATTCCTATAGATGGCAAAAAAAATATTTGTGGGGTTTGATTTCTACAAACATATTATATTTGGTGGCATTTAATTTTATTTGGTAGATATCATATTTTATTTGAGGGCATGAAATATTTTTTATATGGGCAGTCACATTATTAAGGGTTTTTAAAAAAAAAACTGTGGTGGTTGAATTTCTTTTATGGAAGATTTATATTAAAAGGGGTTTTCAATTTTTTTTTGGGTCAAATCATATTTTGTAGTGCAAATATTATTATATAGTCAAAGTATGATTTTTTAATTGCTAAAGGGAAATATTAAAAAATATGTGGTCAAGATTTCATTGAAAAATATTTGTTTCCAAGTTATTTATTACTTTTTTGGCCTTGGTTTATCCACGTTTCTAACTTTGGCAAGGGATTTTATGGTCTTATCGGCACGTACTACCCTTTCCAATTGACTATCAATTTACTGCCACTTGTTGCTTTTGACCAATGTTGACTACTATTTTCCAACTGTTGGTCTTTGCTTTCTACTCTTGTTAATCATCGTGTTTCTTTGTGTCGAGTTTCAAAATCCTGCTAGCCCTCCATTACTTGTCAAGCTTTTATTAGGAACTAGGGGCTCTACCCACCTCGAGCGACACCACCCTGACTTCCACCATTACTCTGCCCAGTTGTCCCTTTTTCTAGTGGTCTCCCATTCTTTTCTACCAGTGCACCCCCTGGTCAGATCAATGACCAACGAATTTTTTTTAGCCCAAAGTGCTTAAGTTTTACACCTATTTAGCCTACACACCCAAATTGGGTTGATTTCTTCAATAGAGCACAACTTTTCACTAGGATATCAAACATGATATCAATAGAGAGTTGGTTTCATTTACTTTGTAGTGGTGTAAATTATTTTGCCAATTTTTTTTTGTGGGTATGAATTATAGCCAACTAAATTTAGTGCTCCCTTTTGGACTCCCAAGCTTGTATCTTTTCACCATTTTATTAATTTTTGGAGATTCCAATGGCATTGTGAAGGTGATTCAGAGTTCTTTAATCTTGTCCATCCACTCTTTTTGGATTCAGCACCAAGTATATTCTATTGGGTTTTTACAATTTGAGGCATTTACTTGATAACATGGACATACTTCAATTTGGAGAAGGTTTATTTGTATTGGGAGGCTTCATTTTTAGTTATGCATCACATTTGGGATTTTCTATTTTTTATTAAAGGTCAATGTATTTGTAATTGTTGAGATTTATCATAGTTTGATATGGGGTTTTCATTTCATCCTTCCTTAATTATGTTAGAAAGGGAAAACTATAAATAATGGAGAGATTACATCATAAACCATCTCTAATCACTTCAATTGTTGCCACATTTGTATGTTTTTGTTCCCCCTCAAGATAAAGGTATCCAAAAAATTTCTTAGAGTTGTAGAAGGTATAATGTCTTAGAGGTCATTAGAATGTGTGTTGATGATGATATTTTGAAAGGTAGTGATCATTGTGATTGTCCTCATACTCTTTGGACTAAGAATTGGTAGCTATATGGAGATCATAATAATCCAACATTCCTCAATGATCATGTTTCAAAATGTCATGAGCCTTTTCATTCTATAGACATGATACCCTATGGTCATGATACTATGTAGGATTTTATAGATTTGGAATGCTTTGAATCTTTAGATGAGGATGTCAAGGGTTCTTTAGATGCTTCTTCTTCTCCACCAAAAACAATTGATGTACCTTCATCTTCAATGATTCCTTGTGTAGAATCATTGATTGAGGCTTCCATAATTCCTATTCAATAGGACCATATATCTTATGTTGGTGATTCATTGATAAATTCTAGTGATTCATTACAACACATATCTGATTATCTTATTGATTGGGATTCTTATTTGATAAACATTGCATCCTTATTTGTGGAGTTTTACATTTCAGATTTGGAGGACATATTTGAGGGCTTATCTCTCCTATTTGATGAAAATAATTGCACAAATATAGTCAAACTATCATGGTCTTTTGATATTGTTCAACATTAGTTTCCACATAATCCTATTTTGTCACCTTCTTCTTTGATTGAGCATGTACCTAATTTGATAGTGGCATCTTCATCTTTAGTGGAAAAGGAGACACATGAGTAGATTTTAGAGATATCATCATCATTATCATACATATGGATTCCTCTTCTACCAATTCCTCTCTAGAGTGAGAAGCATTGCTGCATTTGTACTTGGTTTTTTTTCTTCTTAAAGGGAGACAAGTTATTTGTTGACATTAGATCATGTGTTTTTTATGAATTGGCCACTTTTGTAGGTGATTACACATTATGTGGGAGATATATAGTCTCTCTATTTCCCTCTTATAGGTGTTCATGTGAATGGGGTTATTTCATAACTAGTTCATAGTGAGAACCTATTCACATCATTATAAGTTTACTTAGGAATTTAGTTTTGTAGGTGTCATTTCTAGAAACTAGTATTAATGGGGCCATGTCTCATTAATTAGCTTATAGTTATCTAGGCATTTAATATTTCACTTATGCATTTAAAATTATGCATTAGGCATTTAATGTTTGCATCAAGGTAGTTACCCTACCTCCTCTCACCTTGCCTATATAAACAAGATGTTTGTACATTTGCAAATTATCTCATACTCTATATCAATTCATCATAGATCATCATTTGATCATATTGTCTTCTTGCTCATGATGTATCAATTTCTTGTTCATGTGGATGGTGTATTTCTTGGTCGATCCATTGAAATGTGTGAAGATTCAAGTGGATTATTGTTCATTCATATTTTCAACAATAGGCTCAAAGCATAGGCCATGTAAAGTCCAAATCAAATTGGAAAGTTGAGTTGGCGATATCTTCATTGTAGGTTGAAGGGTTTACATCAAGGGCTAGTTGTTCTCATTTGGAAGGAAGCTAATTTTTTAAGAACATTGGGTCAGATTTAAACCCACCATTGTGATCAAGAGGTCCAAAAACCCTAGGAATGGATATCCAATCGTCGAAATTCAACATTTTCATCTAGAGTTATCAAAGGATTTTTCAAGCAGTTGAGATTCTATACCATATGGATCATATGGTCCTGCGAAGGAAAAAAAATCCTCCCCCCGTGTTGATAAAATTTTTAATCTGTACGTTCATAATATTATTGTAGGTTGATTTTATCTATTAGGAAAAAAATTATTCCTATAGATTGGAAAGAGATATTTGTGGGGTTTGATTTCTATAGACATATTATATTTGGTTGCATTTATTTTTATTGGGTGGATATCATATCTTATTTGAGGGCACAGAATATTTTTTATTTGGATGGTCACATTATTAGGGGTTTTTAAAAAAAACTTTGGTGGTTGAAATTCTTTTATGTCAGATTTATATTAAAAAGGGTTTTGAAATTTTTTACATTCAAATCATATTTTGTGGTTTAGATATTATTATATGGTCAAAGTTTGATTTTTTAATTGCCAAAAGAAAATATTAAAAAATCTATGATCAAGATTTCACTAACAAAGATTTGTTTACAAGTTATTCTATTTTTTTTTGGCCTTGGTTTATCTACATTTATGACTTTGGTAGGGGATTTTAAAGTCTTATCAACCCATACTACCCTTTCTAGCTGACTTTCATTTCACTGCCACACATTGCTTTTGACCGATGTCAACCACTACTTGTTGACTATCGGTCTTTGCTTTCTACTCCTACTGACCATTGTGTTTCTCCCCATTGAGTTTTGAACTCCCACCAACCCTCCATTCTCTATCAAGGTTTTATTAGGAACTGACCCGGGCTCCACCCACCTTCAGTGGCACCACCTCAACCAACACTATACCTCTGCCTAGCTGCGCACCCTACCTAGTGGCCCCCTAGTCATATCAATGACTAGGGGATTTTTTTTTAGCCCCAAGTACTTAAGTTTTGCACCTATTTATCTTGCACACCCAAATTGGGCTGATTTCTTCAACAAAGCATAACTTTTCACGAGGATATCAAAGTTTTGCAAACAAGATATTGACGAAAACCTGGTTTCATGTACTTTGTATTGGTATAGAGTATTTTTCCAAATTTTGTTTGTGGGTATGAATTATAGCCAATTGAATTCAATGCTTCCTTTTGGACTCCCGAGCTTGTAGCTTTTCACTAGTTTATTGCGTTTTGGTAATGCTAGCGGTAGTGTGAAAGTGATTCATAGTTATTTCATCTTGTCCATCCACTTTTGTTAGATTCAGCTCCAAGTACATTCTATTGAGTTTTTACAATTTGAGGCATTTACTTGATAACTTGGACATACTTCAATTTGGAGAAGGTTTATTTGTATTGGGAGGCTTCATTTTTAATTGTGTGTCATATATGGGAGTTTATATTTGTTATTGGAGGTCAATGTATTTGTAATTCTGGAGATCTATCATAGTTCATTATGGGGTTTTCATTTCATCCTTCCCTGATTATGTTGGAAAGGGGAAACTATAAACAATGGAGAGATTAAATCATAAACCATCTCTAATCACTTCAAATTTGGCCACATTTGTATGGTTTTGTTCCCCGATGATCATGATTCAAAATGTCATGAACCTCTTCATTCTATAGAAAGTATACCTTATGGTCATGATACTATGTAGGATTTTACAGATTTGGAATGCTTTGAATCTTCAGATGAGGATGTCAAGGGTTCTTCAGATGCTCCTTCTTCTCCATCAGTGACAGTTGATGTACCTTCACCTTCAGTGATCCCTTGTGTAGAATCATTGATTGAGGCTTCCATCATTCCTATTCAACAGACCATTCATCTTATGTTGGTGATTCATTGAGAAATTTTGGTGATTCATTACAACAAGTATCTGATTGTCTTCCTTGATTGGGATTCTTATTTGACAAACATTGCATCCTTATTTGTGGAGTCTCACATTTTAGATTTGGAGTCACATTTGAGAGGTTATCTCTCCATCTTTATTACAACCATTGCACAACTATTGTCAAACCATCATAGACTTTGGATATTGTTTAACATCAGTTTCCATATAGTCCTAGTTTGTCACATAGTGGGGTCTATCGCCTGGGTACGTTGTCATAGACTTCCCATTCTACCTTTGTTCAAATCCACAAGGGAAAACTGGCTATTGTGGTTAGATGTATGACTATCCAAGATGCTCCTACATCATTTTAATTTCTTCTAAACTATTTGAGCTTTTTAAAGTCATTCACCTACTCTTAACCATCAATGATAAACATAAAATTGTAGAAATAGAAAAAAAAAAAATTGTGGGGATGGAGTTAAACTTGAGTGTGCGCAACATTTATTAATGCAATTTTGCAACTAAAATAGGTTGTATGTTAAAAAAATCTATTTTTAGGAAGAATTCACATATTAAAATTTGAAAATAAGGAGAAAATAATTTTTAAAAAATAGAAAAAATGTTTTGGAATGGAACATAAGTAGAGAATTATGAGGTTCTGTATGATTGTAAAGAGAAGGGCATCACCATTTTCTAGTGAAATTCTAGTTTTTTTTCACATGAGAGAGTGAAGAGATACATGGAAGGAGGGAATGAAAATGTAGAAATATTTGAAGAATTTGAGAGAGTGAGCCACCACAAAAAGGATATTTTGGTAATTTTGTGTAGGGATAAATAATAGGGGAGACTTAGTTTGAAGAATAAGAAAAGTTGATTTTTTCCACATTTTCTAATCTTGGAGTCTATGCATGTAAATGAAATTCATGTTTAGTTGATGAAACAAAGAATATTTCATGGTGAATTTTATCACTTTAGTATATTTTCTTGCCAAAAAAATGTTTATTTTTGTGTACTTTGTGGCTTTTAAAGGAAATTAATTTCTTGTGTATGTTTTTTGGTGCTCCATTTACTTGTACCGATAGGCAAGTTTCTTTTGAATTTATAGAAGTTTGGATGGTTGTAGAATTTTCTATAATAAGTTGTAGGTTCAAGAGTTACTTTCAATAAGTAAAATATTTGATTTCTTTTAAGGTTGCATTATTTTGTTTGAATGAAACAACCTATCTTTGACTACAGGAGCATGGATTAGAGATATTTATTTTGTTTAAAGCTATGTGGAAGCATTAGTGTGGTATCAAATCATAGGGTAAAACTAAATGTAAGGGAGTATTAACTTTATCTTATTGTTTTGAAAAAAAATAAAAAATAATCTTATTGTTGGAAGAAATTCAATGAGAAATGATTGTGGGTGTTTACTCACAACAAGAAAGTTATAGAGGTGAGAAAGAGAAAGGTATAGGACATAAATATTCCTCCAAGAAAAATAATGATAGATTTCTTTAGAAAAAAACTAAAATTAGGATAGATGAGGTAGTAGAAATCATAATGGGAGTGTCAATGAGCATATATGACCAGTATAGAGAGTAATTAAAGGGAAAAGTTCATGAAAGATCTGATATTGAAAATGACGTGGAAGGATATAATGTAAAAGTACCAATGAAGATGTAGATGTAGAGATAAATGTAAGAGAGATGAGACTAATAAGATCTATTTCTAATATTGGGAAAAGAGTAAGGATGGAGATACCAAGTGTTTTTAGAAGTCCATAACTAGATTAATTGGTAGTTTTTCTTATAGAAATGAAGGAATAATTTAAGTATGAAAAGATAGATGACCCTTAAAGAGTTAATGTGGGCCAAGAAAAGATGAAAGAATGTGGAACACATTGGTGGAAGGAAATACAAGTGAGAGAAGGAGAAATGGCATAGGAAAAAACTCTACATGCAATCAAACGATGAGGATTATGAAGGCCAAGTTATGACTTAGTTTATATCAACTTGTGTAGGTTAATAAATTGAAAAAACTTGCAAAAAAGAGAACTAAATGTGGAGGCCTATATTTAATATTTTTAAAAGATTACAATCAAATATGGTGATAATTAGTTATACCATGAGAAAGTGTCTCAAGATGCAAATGGAAGGAGTTAATTATGATGAGAATGTACATAGTTAAAGATGATTATTTATATTATTTGATGGTTGGAGAAAAAATAGAAAGAAGGTAGCATGGAATAGCCAACTGGAAGGGTATATTTAGTAGAGGTAGAGGATAATTCCAAAGAAAATAGACATAATAAAGAGACCAACCCTTTAAATAGATAGAATTATAATAATAAAATTCAAGGATAACCTTATCCTATTAGAAGTAGATGTATAAATAGAAGAGGTTGAACTATATGTTTCGAAGGGACTTGTTTAACATATGGCCAATTAGGACATGGGTTTTATGAATGACCATAATGGAGGTCAAAAGGGTCAAGAAGGATAGAAGATAGAATTGCACATGTAACTAAAGAAGATGCAAAGTCCATAGGGTTTTCAGTTAGCTAGATGAATGTGAGAAGGGAGAAGCATTTATGATGAATCATACATATTATTTGAAAATAGTAAAAAGACAAAGCAAACATCTCTAAAGGAGAAATCTATTTATAACATTGTCCAAGGTAAGAAAAAAAATATTGTAAGAGCATAATAGCTAGTGTGAGTATTGATAATTTAGTCTCATCTAAAATAGTGGAAAAATTGGATTTGAAAGGGATAGCTCACATAATCCCATATAATCTTGATTGATGAGCAATTTTTATGAATTTGTGTAATATTTTATTAGGCAGATGATGGAAATTTGATAGGAAGGAAATCTATGGAAAGATAGAATAAAATGAATTTGGAGAAGAATAGAAAATAATATACTCTTATGTCATTGAAAACCAGAAGATGTGTAAATTAGTATGGAAGTATGTTTCTAGTAACTAGAAAATAGTCTAATAGGGATTTTAACCCTAAAATTTAACTATATTTTATACTTGTCCCTAAGATGCTAAGTATGGATAGTTGTTGATAATAATGATACTCCTTAGAAGTGAAGGAGATGTTAGAAGAATTTGATGATATTGTATCCAATGAGTTGGAAAAAGGATTTCCACTAGTCTATGAAGAGCTTCATCCATCACATTGATTTAATCTTAGGAGAAAGTTTACACAAAAATGCTGCTAATAGATTAAGCATCAAGTAGAAAATGAATAGGTAAAGAAATAAGTACATGAGATATTAGAAAAATATTGATTAGAGAAATATTTATACCATGCTTAGTAATAGGCAATGTTAGTACAAAAAAAGGATGATGAACAGATGATGTGCATGGATCACATGGACTATTTTTGAAAGGGTGTGAATTTTAGTAAAATTAATTTAAAAAATGAGTACCACAAAATCAGGATAAGAGATGGTGATGAATGGAAAAACACTTTTAAGATCAAGGAGGGTCTATAATGATTCCCTTACAGATTAACAAATTCACCTAACGCATATAGGTAGTTAAAAAAAAGTATTGAGATCATTCTTGATAAAATTTGTAATTGTTTCTATTGATGATATTTTATTTTTAGAAATAATTTAGAAAAAAAATTTATGCATATTAAGTGGGTTTTGTAAAGGCTCAAGAAGGACAAGTTACTAGTTAAATTGAAGTAATATAGTTTTATGCATGATAAATTGGTCTATTTGGGGTTCATTATCTCATTGAAGGGGAGAGAAATGGATCTAGGAAAAGTAGGATCCATACTGGACAAGCCTAAATATAGGATTGAGCATAATGTTTGAAGTTTTCATGGGATATGTACATCTATCTCTAAGGCTATAAGAACATATAAAAAAGAGTTTAAGTGGATTGTAGCAACATATAAGAGCTTTCGGTTACTAGAGATGGTCACTGAAGAGCCTTTGACAAATTTTCCAAATTTTATAAAATAATTATCAATGGATTATGATGGAAGTTGGATAGTCATAGGAGTGTTCCTCATCTATGAGTGTCTAACCATAGCTTATTTTGATGAAAATACCAATGATGCCAACAAGAATTATTTCTCTTATGACCAAGAGTTCCATGCTATATTGTAGGTATTAAAGAAAGGGCGACATTATTTATTCCCTAAGGAATTTGTGCTTTACATAGATCACCATGTAATTCATTAACAGCTAAACCAAACTCAATCAACATGTGAATTAAATGGAGTTCATACAATCCATCATACATTTGTTCTAAAGCATTGGAGTGGAAGTTCAAAAAAGGTAGTAGATGCCTTGATAAGAAAGTAGCATTGTTGATGGAGATGAGGGCATAAATAGTTTATCTTGATGCAATGATGTTTTATAAGGATGGCTTAGACTTTAATATGTATGTTCAACATCTAATCATCCTAAAAACATCGATAAGACATTGTGGATGGACCACTTCATACAAAATAGGTTGCTATCCAAAGGACAAAAACTATGCATACCTCAACCTGATTGATGAGGGAGAACCTAATAAAGGAAAATCATTATTGTGGATTGTCTAAACATTTTCTAAGTTGATAAGAATTTATCACAACATAATTGTGAGGTATTATTTACAAAGGATGAGGAGTGAAGCCAGAAAGTTTGGACAGGGATGTAGAGGTTGTTAGTATGCCATAAGGGGGAGTCAGAATATGGACCTGTGAGCCATTACCCATACTAGAGAGGCTGTGGGATGACATTCGGATATATTCCCTGATTGGTTTGGTTAGGAGACAACGAGGTAACGCCATGGAGCAGCTCCCTTATAATATAGAGGGCAGAAAGAAAAGAAGTTTCAGACCTGGAAGAACGGGGAGCATAAAACAAAGAACATTGGAATTTTTAAGAAACAATGAATGGATAACCAAAGAGAGGAAAGACAATAAAATTAGAATTTGCCTGCTAATGTAAGTATACAAATTTATAACGAACATTACATTAAGATGGAACAATAACTTGATAAAAGAATAAAAAAAGGGTTACTTATGTCCACCATTTAGACCAACTCTTGCATGGCTTCACCTGCATAAATTAAAAAGTAAAATTATACAAATTTCACTAGGTAAACAATTCATAATGAAACCATGTGAAAAAAGTCTCACTGAAAACAAATGAAATGCACATTAAGCACTGTAATCGGTTTTGAGATAACAACAATTTCTATGTTAATAACGGCAGGACAAGAAATGGCTTCTACAATCAGTTTGCTTCAGCTAAACCACTATAAGCATGGCAATGACTAAGTAATTATATGTGATAACTCGATTTTAATTAGAGAAGCTCTAGAACACTAAAGCTTTCAATGAAGAGAATTCCTTCATTCTCAGAAAATGTTCAGTGACTCCCAGAGTTCCTCCAAACTCTTCAGCAAATAAATAATTACTTCAAGATATTGAAGTTATTTTCCTGAAGGAGTTGGAGGAACTCAGAGAGACCAGAACAAACACATATTGATCAGGTGCCTTCCTAGTTTTTTTGTATGCCCTTTTAGAGGCAAGGATGCAAGCTTGTTATATAGGTCTACGCAGGAAGCATGTAAGATCTTGTGGACCAAAAGAAGTAAAAAGATTAGATGCATTGAACATAGACGATTTTAATCTGTCAAGTTCATTGAATGTAGGTGAGTATGAAATAAGGCCTATCTTATTCACATCCATATAAAGTCTTCAAAATATCTTATCTAAGATTCCTTTTTGTTCTTACCTGCAACCCTGCTTTTACCTACACAGATTCCAAATATATTGTTGCTGCTTTCCTTTAACATGTCTTGTCAATAATTACTTTTACTAATTCATAAATTTACAGAGGAATCTTTATGCACTAGCGAAAGTAGTTTATCAGGAACTAAATTCATAAACAAGTTACGAGCTTGTGTTAAATAGAAGTAATCGGCCTATTGCAGTTTTGCGATAGATAAATGATCCAGACAACATCTTAAGCTACAGTTTGACAGAGAATTTTTAAGGTTCCTGATTTAACAAAAATGTGTTTCTAATTTTTCTTTTTTCTTCCTGAGCTTTCAGAATTCTCTAGAGAGACTTTGCGATATGCCATTTAGAGATTTCTTTTACTATGCTCCAAGGTGGATTAATTTTTCATATTATAATTCTAAAGAAAATACATTTTCTTTAGGTGTTGATGTGTGACAAACTGAAAAGATGCACACAAATAAGAAGAGGTTAATCTATATTTGATAACATCTATGTGGGTTAGTGTAAAGCTTAACTTTAAATGTTGGTAGTATAGAAATAAATATATTTAGCTTATTGATTGAAGAATGTGCGCGTTTTGGTAAATATTTCAGATCTTGATTAATTTTTTATTGAAAAATGTGACCTGTTTATCAATGAATTGTCATAACTCCTATGTTAGATTGATGTTCTATCTAGAATCAATTTTGTATGTTTGGGTCAAGTGTACAATTATGGATTTATTATCTATGTCTAGCTTTGACCTCAAGTAATGTATGTTGTCGCTTTGATGTTTGCTTGGTTAACCTTTATTTCCTCTACTATTCTTTACTATCTAATGATTGACAACTTTTAAAAATATCATATAAGGGATGACATTATGTTGCAAGGTGAGATGTTCTTGGAAAACAACCAAAAATATGTGTAAGAGATTGAAGGTATAAATTTAGGGTCATCAAATGATGTATGCAAATTCATTAGGGGAGAAGAGCCAGTAGCTACCACCCATTGAATAACCGCCACCTCCATGCTCACTCCACCCCCCAAAAAAAATTTAACTTTGATCCACTAAATTTGTTTTTATTAACAAATAGAAAATTACAACACCAATAGCTGCTCATAACAGAATGAGTCACTCACCAATCAAAGTACACAGCTAAACATGCCTTTGCATTTATAAAAGAAGTCCACTTGCACATAAAAAGGCCCATTTACAATTTCATTTAAATCATTTACTTTTTACAGTTACCCCCACTTGCAAATGTTTGTCCCTCACTACATTTTATATTTACAAGTATACATGCACAGCTACTGGTGCTTTAGATGACATAATCACAATCTCCTTTGAACTATATGGGATTTGAAATGCACAGTCTTTCACACACTCCCTGGCAGCTATATGTATTTATTTCATTTCCTATAGGTACCTGCACAATTAAATATAGGTGTAAGGCTCCCCAATTAAACATCAAATCCAAATGTAATGCAGAATTCAGTCATATCATCTTTAAAAACCTATGTAACTTGCAGCTTCAAATTCAAATGCTCAAACAAATTCAAATTTCAAACACAACAACCAAATTGAATGCATTCAATTGTCAGATTCGAATTCCTAAATAAGAGGGGGAAAGTAGCCAGCAGCATTCACAATTGCATGTTACTCCCAGCAAAGTTGAAAGCAACGACAAAGATTTTCTGCACATTCCTTTGATATCCAAAGTCTTAGGTATGTACTTATAGTTATTTTCATTTATGCAGTGTCTTCTTACTTTATACATTCTACCATTTGTTAAAAAATTTCTACTTTCCATTGCACATACAGTAGGCTAGCATACATATATTTGTCATTTTACATTGCGTGTCTCTTATTCATTCAGCAAATCGATGTATATGTGTGTTTCCTTTGCCTATCCATTGAAAATGCAGACTATGGTACCTATATTTATATTTGTGTGTTTTTGCTCATTTGTCATTTACTTCAGTGTTTATATCAGGGTTTATAGTTGTTATTTATTTTTTCTTATATGTGTACCTATTTATATTTGTTTATTTTTGGTCATTTGGCAGGGTGGGTCATTTATCAGGGTTTAATATGTATATGTGTGTGTGTGTATATATATATATACATAGACAAACACACATATATACATCTATTACTCTATTTAAATATGTTTCATTTGGCTGTCCAATACAATAGCGTAGCATTTGTTTATATTTTTCTACTTCCCATTGCACATACAGCAGGCTACCATACATATATTTGTCATTTTACATTATGTGTCTCTTGTTCATTCAGAAAATCGATGTATATGTCTATCCTTTTCCTATCCTTTTAAAATGCAAACAATGGTACTGGTTAATCATTTTCTTCTGCATCTTTCACGACCCATGAAGGATTTATTCGATGATTGAAAAATTATTACTGCTTGTTTATGAAATAAATCATTCGTCTTACACTCCTTTTCCCACATTGCGGTTATGTATGTATGTATGTATGTATGTATGCAGCTTCATACATACATACATACATACATATATATATATATATGTATGTATGTATGTATG
>VDFB02013095.1:0-14024 GCA_007258455.2 Sequoia sempervirens | reverse complement strand
GTAAATAGCATACCTTGCTTTTTCATTCTCCTCATAAGCATAAAGCTCATCTATAGTAATAGGACCACTCACCAGTGCAATATACTTCGTCTCAAAAACCTTCCAGGTCTTATAACCAAGATAGATAATATATCCTCTCACCTGCACTTTCCAGTCACTGTAATCAAATCCATCAAACATGGGGATCGCCAAATTATGCGCCATGAGATCTTCCTTAAGCAGTTAAGCTCTACACCAAGGAACCAAAGGTCTGATACCAATTGTTAAAAAGGCATAGGACAACTGAGAGGGGGGGTGAATCAAATGTCACCAAATTCAAATACAAAACTTCAAACACTTATCAATTTTACAACCACACTATTTTGTTATTAAGTATGAACATGAAATACAGATAATATAAAAAAAATCAGCATAATGAACACCATTTTTTATGTGGAAAACCCAATGAGGGAAAAACCATGGTGAGGATTAACTCACAATATAAAGTAATAGCAAAACTGAATAAAAAGGCTCACTACCTACAAAAAGGACTCACTATCCAACAAGGAGGCTCACTACCTATAGATACAAAAGATAATAGAAAGATCCACCACAACAATTTACACACATCCACAGCCTTGATTAGAAGATTACAAAAACCTTCAGCTCACTACCTTCAGGAATCTAACACAATAAAGTACTGCTACCTCAACTCACTTTTGCACAACTTTGATCTTCACTTGTTGCTTACTTCATTACTTTGTATCATTTAATATTTTGAAACTTGACTTGCATTTATACCATCTTCAACCTTAGAAACATTCTCCAAGGTCAGCCACATATGCTTCATTTCATAAATTCAAATCAGGTCGGCAACTCAACATTCCCATGGTGGAAAAGAATCAGAGTGGACCAATTAACCACTTAAACAAGACCAAAATCAACGTCTTGGATTGACCACATGCTTCGTTAATTAAATTTTAATTCTTCATATGAAGTGTAAACACCAAGTCGGCCAAACCTAATAAAAACATAAATGAACGTTGAAGTACACACTTCCTAGCAAGAATATAACATGCAGACAACGTAACATGCTTCATCATGCACACAAACACATCTCAGATACCTTTAGATACATCTTCAACAAGTGTAACCACTTTTGAACATAGAACACCTTCCAACAGTCCATCCAGACTATGCAAACACATACAACTCTGAAACTCATCTTTTGGAACACCAAACCATGCACATCTCTTCTAGAACCTAGAGAACATTATTACAAAGCATATTCCATATCTGCAAGACTTGAAATGAACTAGTGGAGGACTATGGAGTAGAAACATTCCTCCCAGTCCACAGACAAGCAATTCTGCCAAACCAGTTTACACACCAGTGAACACAACTTTCAGACTCCATCAAACCATAAGCTACAAATCAAGAGATGACACCAAAAAATCTCCAACAACAACCCTTTAGGTTTGCACAAGCATAGGATCAACACAGAAGAAACGCGAAGCACATTCTTAACACATACATAACTATGACTTTCACTCTTTATTAATTTTCTCAAAAGCACTTGGTAACTCATCATTTCATCACATCTACAACATCAAAAGGATAGCTCCATGTACTCACAACATCTCAACAACATCTCAACTATACATGCACAATCTGTAACATTTTGAACTTTGTTGACATTAATGACAATATTAATGACAACACCACAAAACTTGCTCATACTTGCAACAATCTCCCCCTTTGTCATTGATGACAACACATTATGTGAAAAACCATCAAAGACAACACTTTCCTTTATTTTCCAAATTTGCACAACATGTTTCTCTTCTACTATTTTTCACATGACTCTTTATCCCCCTTTGACATCAATGGAATATATCAAAAGCTCTAATCACTCCCCCTTAGGAGTGCACCCATACAACTCATATTGCAACAATGAAAACTTTCTACTTCCCCTGTGGAGTAGACCCATTTATCAATCCAGATAATGCCAACATCCTAATAGCTTCCATTCTTGCCACCGGTGCAAATGTCTCTTCAAATTCTATGCCTTCAACTTGTGAATATCCCTTGCATACAAGTCTTGCTTTCTTTCTTATAACTTCAACATTTTCATTCAACTTATTCTTGAAAACCCACTTTGAACCAATTACATTCTTATTCAC
Organism: Sequoia sempervirens; assembly: GCA_007258455.2. NCBI lineage: Eukaryota > Viridiplantae > Streptophyta > Pinopsida > Cupressales > Cupressaceae > Sequoia > Sequoia sempervirens. Next base: position 11,862 of record VDFB02013095.1, on the reverse strand, counting down.
AGGTCTAGGAACTAGTTCCCATGTCTGATTCTTCTCTATTTGTTGCAACTATTCTTTCATAGCTCTAACCCAACTTTCATCTTCACATGCTTCACACACATACTTAGTTTATGTTTTAGAAAGTAAACAAAAATTTACCTCAGCTGCTACTTTACTTCTTGTCTTCACACCTTCACTCTTATCTCCAATTATCTATTCCTCTGAATGATTCTTCTAGACATACTTAGGAGTCTTAACAGTAGGTTCCAAAGTTTCTTCTCCTTCCTAGTCCTCATCTTTATTCTCTTCAGGTACTTGTCTGCAGATAGGATCATCAAGTTCAACTAAACTTATCTCAAAAGGTTTGTGCATATATTCATAACCTTCACATTAGCACTCTTAACAATATTCTTCAAAATTGTATTAAAGCATCTATATGCTTTGCTAGTAGTTGAATATCCAAAGAAAAATCCTTCATCATGTTACCTCTCAAAAATGCAGGTGGAAAACCTCAAGAGGCTGCCAATCTCTTGATACGCTTTAGGGTAATAGAAAAGGTGAAAAGCTTTCAACCTTCTACTCTTCAGGTGCTGCTAAACCTAGGTAGCTGTACCTTTTGATTTGAGTAGACTTATCTTATGATTAACCTTTTGAAATGCTTTGTCCATAATGGCAGATGGAAGTGAACAAATGAAACCAAACTTGATAGCAATAGCAAAAGCAATTTTCTAAATCCTAAAATGCTCAATTAACAGATATAAAGAAACTGAATGAATTCAAATGATGAGATTGCAGAGACCAGTTCCTTGTTGGGTATGCAGAGTCAAATGAAACAGAAGTGGGCAACTTATTATGGCAGAAAATCAAATTGCAAGGATATGATCTATTCATAACTTGTATAAACAAAGCAGGATTATGACTACTAAGCTCTACTTTAATAATCCAGATGAATCTTCCTAATTACTATGATCAACAAAAAGGATTTAATCTCTACTTGAGAGAACCAGTCAATTAATCACACAGATACAACAAATGTGCACTGATAAATGAAAAATAAGCTTGTTACTTCAATTTAAACAACCAGAAAGAATCAACTTGGAGATAGCTTAGCAATGCTTTTCAATAAACTCAACATACAATTGACACCAGAAATAACCTGCCACACCAGCTGATTTTCATTGAATTTGCCATTTTAAAACATGCACATAGTCTTTGATAAGAGAAAGCTATTCTAACGTAGCCATTCCTAATCTACTGTATGTGATCTAAAATCTGATGATTGAATTACAATCAGGAAGGCATATTTATACACCAACATCAGGAAACATATCGTTTCAAATTCATGTCGGCCAAGATCCATATCGATCAACCGTTACAATCGGGCATATTCATGTCGGCCACAGAAGGAAAATACATGTCGGCCACAGTGCTTGAATATAATCTCTGAGCCATTCGCTGAGACACCCTGAAAGTATGCCGAAGGAAAAATATCACTTATCGTTGTCTTCCCATGTTCCCTTGTTCATCGCTATGACCAATCCAAGTAATGGAGACATCATATAGATTACATTTTGTTTCACCGAGAGCCCCGTGGTTAAACCTGTCGCCATGACATAAGAAAATCTCATACTAACGTGCACATTTCGTTTCATTCACAGTCGCTGTAACTTTTAGATATCGGGGAGACCTCATACAGATAGTATTTCGTTATACCGAAAGTCTCCCACCATATCGAGTCATTGTGACATATTGGTACTCTTGCCAATGTGATGTTCCATCTCATGTGAGTCACTGTGATTTTATAATGTCGAGAGACCTCATGTAGATCATACAATGTTTCACCGAAGGCACCCATCTACTCATATGTCACTGTGACTTTTCACCGTCGGGGGGACATCCTATAGATTACTTTGTGTCATACCAAACCACCTGAGCTCACACTTGTTTGCCAAGGCGACACAAACCTCTCGCTGAACGCCATTCGTTAGATTTTGTCAACAAGACCCGACCTTTTCACTATGACCATACCCCGATGCACATGAGTCTTACCGAAGAGTATATTATTATGTTTCCGATCAGCAAGACAAAGGAAGATCGCTATGACCTTACTTCAAAGAAGAGTCTCTCGCTGATAAGCCATTCATGTGCCGATTGGGGAGACAAACTGAATTCGCTAAGACCTCAGCGCAACGGCCAAAATCCTACTGATATGCCTATCAAAATGCGGGTTGGTGAGACAGAAAATCTTCGGTGAGACCACATACCGAATACAACACTTATGCCGATATGTCCCTCCTTTGTCGCCGAAACAACACAAATGTTATGCCGAACGGTGCCTGTAAGAAAACTTCAATCGCTGTGACATCAAATGAGTCTTGCCGAAAGGCAACACAGACTCATGAAAGCAGAAAATGCAACATGGGTCGGGGAACTCCTGACCTTCACAACCCGATACAGACTAGAATGTGAAAAATGCATGACACAATGGAACCAACGAGGCAAATATGGAAAAAAAGTGGGCAGAATGACATGAAAACAAACCCCTATGTATATGATGAGGACTATATGGAAACTTAGGGTTATGCAAAGCATGTGAAAATGTTCAAAAATTTACAGTCCCAACAGTGGCTCCATCTGGGGATGAATGATATTAAGATCTTGCAAGGATCCAGAGTCATTGGGTGAGCAGACCAGACACAAAATGAGCAAAATGGAAATGGGAATAAAGAAGATGGAACGAATGCAAAATGAATGCAAGATGGAGGGGAGCCAAAACCCTAAACTACTGTGCATGGAAAATAATTTTAAAGAGGATAAGCAAGAGTTGTCCATGCACTGGCAACCCTAAATCCTCTGTATTTCAACTTCACTTGTTCTGAGTTGTTACAATCTGAAACTCCAACCACACTTTCCCCTATCAAATACTTGGTTTTGTCTTGAATTCAGCAGATTCTTCTTGAAGACATTCATGCCATCTTCCCTATCACTAAAAGTTTTTAGAGAATCATTATGCTCAGCTTGGCCCAAATTCCCTACATCATTCTGCAATATATATTCTTCACCATCAGACAAATCTCTGTTATCTTCAACATAAAAAATATACATATATTCAATGAAAAATTCCTCATTATCTTTCTCACTGTTGTGTATTATAAAACACTCATTCAGCTGCATTGAAAATTCATCATCAAAGTGCTTCTCTTGAGAAACAAATTTTTTTGTCATATCAATGCTGTCTGAAACACACAAATCTGAAACCTTTTGCACTTCTTCAATATCTTTATTTGAAGAAAACACTGGATCATGACTCATATCCTCAATATCATGAATATGTGAACCAACCAAAGCTGAAATTCTATCATCCTTGACATGCAAATAAACATCTTCTTCTCATGAATTAGAAATTTCAAAATCACATACCTCATCCTGAATGGAAACAGACTTTTGATCAACACCAAAGGTTTCACCATCATTCCAAAAAATGCACAGGGAGTCATAAGAATCTTTACACAAAGATCTTTCACTGTCAAAAAAATTGTAAACTGGACACAAAACTTCAAGATCACCCTCATATGCACATCCCTGGTATTTAGGAATTAACAAATCTAAAATATGTCCACTACTGAGCGAACAAGTCTCAACATTTTCATCACTATAGTTGTATTCTTTACTTTTGTCATCATCAAAAAGAAATCCAAGACCATCAGAGAATGAGAAATCAGAAACATTATCAATGCAGTCATTTATTCCATCATTTAACTTGTCTGAAATTAGCTCCTCTCTTTCATAAAGTGGATTTGAGAATACTTGAAGTTCACTCTTGGACATACCTTTGCAAAATATCATCTGATCTTCATTTAACTCTTCATCATACAATGGGTTTGAAAAAGTTTGGAAATCACTTTCAAATGTACAAACCTCATTATCATCAGCTGTATCTTCATAATAGGTACAAGAATCCCTTGATTGCAGATCAAAATCCTTTGGTTCATTGTCAGAATCTAAATATTCACTGGATTCCTCACAACATACACTACTTTCCCTGTCACAATCTGTTATGGAAGAGAAATATTTTGTACCTTCATCTTCCTCATTCAAGTTAACACAGGAATCATCTTGATTTACACATGTTTCATCTTCTATCGGTTGCATCATCTGATCAATTTCTCTATACTCATCAAAAATACAACTATTGGATTCAACATTGACAGTGTTCACATACCTTATTCCCTGGGACAACGCTTGAATGAAGTCAAAAGAGGGGTCTACTGCCTCAATCCTTTTCTTCTACTCCAATGTTTCTCCTTTGTTTTCTTCCTTCTGATCAGCAACAGTTATTCTCTCTATCTCTTCTTCAGTAAGTCTCTTCATACTGTATTGAGCAGGTACCACAATAGAATGTGGCTCTGTATAATCTTCTTCAGAGTCAGATAGGACCTATTGTTCAGGAATATGAACATTGTATTTCTGATTTGAAACATCATGTTGATAACCTTCATCCTCTGAAGATGAGTACCTCTCCACAACATGGTGAAAAGTATTTGAAGTCAAATACACTATGTGATCTTCTCTATTGTTTCCCATCAATATTCCCTCTTCTTGCATTCTCTGGACTACAACACAATAATCTGGGGAATGTGGCATATTACAAACTTCACAAAAATAATTGTTACTTACCATATAGGTTCCCTTCTTGCTCAATGGATCAGGAGCTTCTTTGTTTCTAGGCCTAACTGTTATAGGTTTCTCATCCTTCCAGTCTGTATTATAAAGCATGTCATGCAACCTCAGCCTTTCATTTCTGTAAGTATTCTCCTATTTGTACTGATAATTGCTGCTTTGCTGACGAACCTTAGGATTGTCTCTTTTATCCATTATCCTTGCAGCCCTCCTATTGTTTTTGATTGTCTGTGCCATCTTCTGTGCTTCAGCCAGATTTCTTGGGAATTTATTTCTTAGCTCATACCCCATTTTAGGATCAAAAGCATTCAAATAAACACTCAGTGCTATAGATTCTGGCAACCTTGATCCAAGAGTTATTTTATTTTGCAACTTATTGAACCTCCGATTAAAGTCATAAACTGTATCATTTTGATCTTTCTGAATCCGTATTAATTCATGAAGAGCAGCATCTGGTGCACCTAGATTCCCATATTGTTCGAGGAATTGGTCCTAAAACCCTTGGAGAGAATCAATAGAGACTACCGGTAGGCTGTTGAACCAATCCCTGGCATCTTCAACAAGTGATATCATGAATAGCCTCATGTGTAAATCTTCATATGGCACACCCAAATCTTGGATGAAAGCATTGAAACTTCTTAGATGCTCTTCAGCAGTAACTGCATCACTCCCTATAAACTTTGGAACAAGACCTCTCCAACTGCCATCCATTGGATAAGGGGATAATTGAATCCCTGCCAAATCAAACTGTTTGATCATTGTTGTGTAATGATGAGGGGGGGCGCTAGGTGGGTACTGATGATGGTACATCGGACCATAATGCTATGTATGCTAATATGGCACATACTGCTAACCATGAGGAGCTCTAGCATGACCTCCCCTGAACTAAGATCCTCTTCCATTCATGTTTGAACAACTGCAAAAATTCTTTCAGAGTCACCACCTACTTTTCCAAAAGTAGGAAAATGATTATTTTTTATCTTTTCCCCAGTGGGATCACCTTTTCTGAAACTTCTCAAATTAAAAATATTTTCTTCACTAACTCTATATGATGGTCTTCAACTGAATTTTCTAATGTAATCCCCAGCTGAGTCACCAATTTGTTAGCTCTCGAAAACCCAGGTGGAAAACCTCAAGAGGCTTCCAATCTCTTGATACGCTTTAGGGTAACAGACAAGGTCAAAAGCTTTCAACCTTCTACTCTTCAGGTGCTGCTAAACCTAGGTGGGTGTACCTTTTGAAATGCTTTGTCCACAATGGCAGATGGAAGTGAACAAATGAAACCAAACTTGATAGCAATAGCAAAAGAAATTTTCTAAATCCTAAAATGCTCAATTAATAGATATAAAGAAACTGAATGAATTCAGATGATGAGATTGCAGAGTCAAATGAAACATAAGTGGGCAACTTATTCTGGCAGAAAATCAAATTGCAGGCATATGATTTGTTCATAACTTGTATAAACAATGCAGGATTATGACTACTAAGCTCTACTTTAATAATCCAGATGAATCTTCCTGATTACTCTGATCAACAAAAAGGATTTAATCTCTACTTGAGAGAACTAGACAATTAATCACACAGATACAACAAATGTGCACTGATAAACTAAAAATAAGCTTGTTACTTCAATTTAAACAACTAGAAAGAATCAACTTGGAGACAGCTTAGCAATGCTTTTCAATAAACTCAACATACAATTGACACCAGAAATAACTTGCCACACCAGTTGATTTTCATCGAATTCACCATTTTAAAACATGCACATAGTCTTTGATCAGAGAAAGCTATTCTAATGTAGCGATTCCTAATCTACTGTATGTGATCTAAAATCTAATGATTGAATTACAATCGGGAAGGCATATTTATACACCAACATTAGGAAACATATCATTTCAAATTCATGTCGGCCAAGATCCATATCGATCAACCGTTACAATTGGGCATATTAATGTCGGCCACAATGTTTGAATATAATCTCTGAGCCATTCACCAAGACACCTTGAAAGTATGCTGAAGGAAAAATATCGCTTATCTCTGTCTGCCCATGTTCCCATTTTTCATCGTCCTGACCAATCCAAGTCGTGGAGACATCATATAGATTACATTCTATTTCACCGAGAGCCCCGTGGTTAAACCTGTCACTGTGACATAAGAAAATCTCATACTAACATGCACATTTTGTTTCATTCACAGTCGCCGTAACTTTTAGATATCGGGGAGACCTCATACAGCTAGTATTTCGTTATACTGAAAGTTTCCCACCATATCGAGTCGTTGTGACATATTGGTTCAACTGCCGATGTGATGTTCCATCTCATGTGAGTCGCTGTGATTTTATAATGTCGGAGAGACCTCATGTAGATCATACAATGTTTCACCGAAGGCACCCATCTACTCATATGTCGCTGTGACTTTTCACTGTCAGGGGGACATCCTGTAGATTACTTTGTGTCATACTGAAACACCCGAGCTCACACCTATTCGCCAAGACGACACAAACCTCCCATCGAACGCCATTCATTAGATTTTGTCGGCAAGACCCAACCTTTTTGCTATGACTATACCCCGATGCACATGAGTCTTACCGAAGAGTATATTATTATGTTTCTGATCGGCAAGACAAAGGAAGATTGCTATGACCTTACTTTGAAGAAGAGTCTCTCGTCGATAAGCCATTCATGCGCTGGTTAGGGAGACAAACTAAATTCTCTAAGACCTCAGCGTGACGGCCAAACTCCTGCCGATATGCCTATCCAAACGCGGGTCGGTGAGACAAGAAAGCTTTGGTGAGACCACATACCGAATACAACACTTATGCCGATATGTCCCTCCTCCATCGCTGAAACAACATGAATGTTACGCCGAACGGTGCCTGTAAGAAAAATTCAATCACTGTGACATCAAATGAGTCTTGCTGAAAGGCAATACAGACTCATGCAAGCAGAAAATGCAACATGGGTCGGGGAACTCTTGACCATCACAAGCCGATACAGACCAGAATGTGAAAAATGCATGACACGATGGAACCAACAAGGCAACTATGGCAAAAAGTGGGCAGAATGACATGAAAACAAACCCCTATGTATATGATGAGGACTATATGGAAACTTAGGGTTATGCAAACCATGTGAAAATGTTTAGAAATTTACAATCCCAACACATCACATCTAGCATCAAACTTCCAAATATTTTCATCATCTCTTTTAATGTAACATCTACTTCCAAACACCTTAAAGTATTTCAAGTAGGAGCCTTACCAATCCATAAATCATAAGGATTCTTTGTGATGTTTCCTTTGATCCAAACTTTGTTAACAACATAAAAAATAGTGTGTATTGCCTCTCTCCAGTACACATCAGGTACATTTTCTTCTTTCATCATGGTTCTTGCAACTTCCTATACAATTCGGTTCTTTCTCTCAACCACTCCATTTTGCTGAGGGGTTCTTGAAGAAGAAAAGCGTATCTTTATGCCATGCTCTTCACAAAATGCATTAAACTCACTAGAAGTGAATTCTCCACCTCTATCAAATCTCAAACATTTTATTTTTAGGTTCACTTCATTTTTTACTCTTGCTTTGAACACTTTAAACCTATCTAGAGCTTGATTCTTCTCTCTAAGAAATGCAACCCATGTCTTTCAAGAATAATCATTAATAAGGAGCATGAAATACCTGTCACCATTTAGGCTTCCTATTCTAGTAGGACCATAAAGGCTTTCATGAATTAATTGTAGGATTTCGATAGTAGTTTGCTCTTTTCCTTTGAAATCACATCTTGTTTGTTTCCTTAACAGTCAGATTTTGCAAATAGTATTAGTAGGATTTATGATTTTAGGTAGACCTTGAACAACATCTCTTGAACTAATCCTAACCAGATTATCAAAGTTTACATGTCCCATTCTTCAATGCCATAGCCAACTTTCATTAACTTGAAATACAAGGCACTGACCATCAACACCCTTGAGCTGATAGATATTTCCATGTGTTCTTCTTGCAGCAACCGCAACTCCAGAAACTTTTTTGATCTGATAGGTATTATCCTAAAACACAAGTTTGAAACCTTTGCTACACATTTTTCCAACACTCAAAAGATTATGCCTTAGGCCCTTTACACAATATACATCATAAGTGTTGTGTATTCCATCAAACTAATTGTACGTTTCCCAACAATATTTTCTCTAGAATCATCACCGAACATGACCAAATCACCATCATACTTTTCAAGTTTAGTGAACTTACTTTTATCTCCAGTCATGTGATTAGAACATCCACTGTCAATGGTGCATGAGCACCTTGTGCATTATATGCCTGCAATAGGAAATATTGTAAGATTTTAATTTTCATCATTAAATGCATGTAAAAAGGTCATGATAAGGTCATTTCAAATGTAATTAAGTCATCATTAGGTTTCTAGGAGGTTAAATTGCAAAAAGTTGTCTTTTGTTGCAAAAATGCAAAATTGCAAGAAGTTGCATAGTCATCTTGTTTGGGAAGGTTGTTAGTCAACTAAAGATGAAGGGATAGTTATCATAACTGATGTAAAAATCTTATAAGAGCATTGTAAGGGTGAGAAAAGATAGAAATTTGTATCTTCAAACAAATTTTGTTAAATAAAAGTACTCTATTATGCATTTTCAGTGTTTTCTCTCTTAGTTCAAGCATTGTACGAACTGTACAATACTTCTTAGGCTATATTCTTGATTTTATATTTTATAGTAAGGTGTTAGCTCCCTTTTCCTTTATCTCTATCCCACTCCCTCCCTCTCTCTCTCTCACAAGTATCTCCCTCCTACCACATCATCCCTAAACCCTAAACCCTAAACTCTTAACCCTTAAATCCTCTACCCTCTACCCTTAACCCTCCCTCCCTCCCTCCCTCTCCTCCCCCTTTCCCTCTCTCTCCCTCTCTCTCTCTTGCCCACCCTCAACCTCCTAATTACTCTTGGGTATATGTGTGCAAAATTGGATCCGATTTAGATCGGATATCCAATTTAGATCGAATATCCGATTTATAGCACCAAAATATTACATTTTAAAATGTTTTTCAAATTAGATATTAGACATGAATTGGATATCCAAAACAAATCGGATATCTGATTTGTAGTACTTTGGCTTGGGCATTGCTATTGAGCAATGTACTGATAGCCAGCCCCAAAAAAAAGTCAACTCATGATTTTCTCATTTTTTGGTGAGTTCAAAATGCTACTTTTTTCATGTTGCCACTTTTTGGCCTATCATGATCCTGCACATACCCAGGTCTAAATCAGGTAGTTTTTATTGCTAAGGTGGATCACTCCTTTCTTCAAAGGCCATACACTTATGATTGGGTCAAGTGTTCTTTTCTTTAGAAAATTCCTATTGCCTTTTTGATAGGTTAATTATCATTTGATTAGATGGGTTATGAAGCACTTAATGCAAACAAATATCTTTATGAAAGAAGTATATTGGCATGAAATTAAATATGATTTGTATTCCAATGTAAAAACTACAAAGAATGGAAACAATTCTTTCAACACATAAACTATTGTAGTATTCAATTAAAATGCAAAAGCTTACTCTATATTCGTTAGGATACACAACTAAGAAAATGATCTAAACTTACTTATTTATCCTAGAGGAACTAAGTATATAGTATACAAATAAATCCAACAAACCCACAACTACCCCTATTTTGAAGGAGTTTGGTTTTCTCCCCTTCCTGATCTCGCTAATATTGTCTAATTATTTTAAAGAGAAGAAGGGTCATAACACAACTTTATTCAACCTAGTAAATAGCTTGGTTAATGAAACTTGACAAAAGAAACAAAACAATTGCTACATTTGGCATTTCATGTTGAATGAAGAGTGGTGACAATAATCTACTTATAGTTTAATAAAACACTATTTTTATAAGAAGGCTTCGACATTAGAAAGATAAGTGTTACTTATAGTTTAATAAAACACTATTATAGTTTTGCCACTTATACTATTGTATGCTTGCATGGCTGTAGTTAATATATGGGGAGAGAAGAGAGAGAGATAGAGATATATATGGGAAGAGAAAGAGATATGGAGATATATGGGAAGAGAAAGGAAGAGACGGGAGATAGAGAGCTGATGGATAGGAGGATAGGAGGAGAGATGGTGAGAGATAGAGAGGGGGATGATTGAGGGGACAAAGAGAAAGGATATAGATAGAAAGAGATAGAGAGAGGAGGAGAGGGAGATAAAAAAGAGAAATAGAGATAGAGATATAGAGTAGGAGAGATGGAGGGAGAGATGGAGGAATGAGAGATAAAGAGGGAGAGAGATAGATAGCTCAATAGATAGAGGGGGGAAGAGGCTAGAGTGACATAGATAGTGGGAGATATAGAGAGCGATAGGGAGAGATATATCAATCACCCTCCCTATATCTCTATCTATTCATCCTTTTCTCTTTATCTCTCTACCCCTCTCTATCTCTTTGTCTCCTTTTCTATTTGTATGTTTGTCAATTATCCCCCTCTCTCTCTATATTTTCTTCCCTATATTTATCTTTGTCTCCTTAAGTGTGCAATGGGTACATTGAAGAGGTCTTAAAGGAGAATTATCATATCTTTAATCAAATGGCATGCTACCTTGAACATAACTCCCCAAGGACACATTCCATCCTTGGATTGTTGACATGAAACAACCATTCAAAATTTAGTTTCTCTCTCTCATATTAATATATTATATTAATTATATTTTGTATTATATAAAAAATATACTTATTATTAATTATTAATTATAATAATTTTATAATGATTTAATAATTTTGTTAAAGAATATAATATATAATTATAATATTGAATAATTATATTATTTATTATGTAAAATATAGCTAATATATACTTAACTTTCATATTGTAGAATATTAAAAACCTAGCTAAATGGTGCCAAAATTTTGAACTTAATTAACATACCGTAGTGCTAATGAAACTAGGTTGTAGCTTGTCAAAGTGGAGAAGTGAAAGGTCAATGCTAGTGTCAGAGAAGAGTTTGGAGTAGTGGAAACAAGGTCAATGCTAGCACCGAGGAAGAGTTTGGAGGAGTGAAAACAAGGTCAATACCAGCGCCGATGAAGAGTTTGGAGTTAAAACAAGGTCAATACCAGCGCCGATGAAGAGTTTGGAGGAGGGAAAACAAGGTCAATATCAGCTCTGAGGAAGAGTTTAGAGGAGTGAAAACAAGGTCAATAC
>VDFB02013094.1:0-24507 GCA_007258455.2 Sequoia sempervirens | reverse complement strand
AAATAGTCATATCACCTAATCTCCTATTAATTTAGTCAAATCCTGATTAATTTTATCCTAATCACCCGAATCCTCTAGATTTTGCAACTTGCACCAATAAATCATTTCTTGGATTTAATAATTCCCTAATTACTTTCAACATGGCATCAAAAAAGGGAATTTTCCCTCCCACATGACTTGTCCATCCAACAAAGCATTTAAGAGCTCTTACATGTCTCTTACACAAGTCAAACCTGGCATTTAAGACTCTTCTCCCTCCAACAAGCCATCTTTTGAATTTCAAATCTCCCCCTCTTTAGCACATTGACCAAAATGTGCACAACCTTCCTCCATTAGCATCTTGAAAAGTGGCATCTTGTCATTGGATCATGTTTCGTCCCACATCCTCCATGTCTTGTATTCTTCCATCCTTTTCTCCTATAAATGAAGAGCTCTTTTACTAATTTAAGGGACACAAAAAGTTTATGCATTTGCATCCACAATCCATAGAAATTTCATTATAGTCATGAATCACACATCTCCATCATCAAGAGCTTATCAAGGGATTGGGAAAGGGCTTCTTTTGACATCAAAGTAGCACCAATCCCCCTATAAGATGTTGGTTTGATCATTTGAATAATGTTTCATTGTGTTTTGCTTACTTTTGTGCTTTGTTTCCATTATTCTTGTGTTCAAATTAATTTTATAGGGAGTGGTTTATTTCAGTTTACTAAAAATGGATAATGTGGTATGTTTTATGTATTGTTAGTGATTGTAGGTTTACCTCACATATTGGTGCCCATCGTGGGGCTCAAACCCGCGATTGTTTCATGTAGTAGATGGAAATATAAAGTTTCTATTTTTTTATATAATATCGATTCATGCAAGACTGTAAAAAAATTGTTTTTTTTTTTCTAGATGGGGCTATAAAGTATTTGATTCTTAACACATGTTTTACAAATGAATTTAACTTACTTTGACTATTGGATTAACTATCTTTGTGAAATGCAAATCAAGGAAAAAGAAACAGGCGTGACAAGTGCAATTGTTGAAAGATTCGGTTGGTTTAAGAAAAAATCTCTTGTTAGGTTCATTAAATAGCAATCTAAAGTCCTTATTTCTATTCACATAAACTTCAGGTTTCTTTCATTTTTCAAATTTGCACTTGTTCTTTGTTGAATGATATACAAACCATTCAATAAATTCATTTTGAACATTCTTTGTATAGTTGTGCGACTTCTATCTATGCGTCGAGATTTCCAAAGCTTCTTAAGAAAAATCATTATAATCATTTCGGTGCTCTATCTATGCTTCCACACAAATGCAGTTTCATGGGTGACTGCATCTGCAACACCTGATAGGAATCCTTTAGCCATCACTACTTGATGGATGTTCATCCATGTATTTGGGGACTACGAATAAGGTAAATCTAGAAAATGGAATCATTTTCTCCATTAATCTTGGCATACATTGGCTTCTATTAACATCCATTATCTTTTGCAAATCTATTCTATAGGACATTAATTATTTGCAAGAACATTGTCAATGCAACTGAATGCCCCATATTTGAAAGTGTGGTTCAAGAAAAGAAGACTTTGATCATTGTATTTAGTGGAGCAATGTCTGCTACCTTAGGCCACTCGAATAGTTATTAGCTACCTGTGGACACATTACACACTCACGAGGTTGTAGCTTAGTAACAACAGAACGTTGGCTTTTATCACCAAGTAAAGATCCTTAATGAATTAGATCGGTAACAAAGAGGAGTGGGTTTGTTGTGAAAATATCAATGAGATTTCCAAAAGTAGAATCTTTTAATACAGATGTTAAGCTTTCTTCAAAAGTGAAGGATATTCATTTTATCTTGATCGATCTCTGTGCAATATTGAATTTATCAAGTCTACTGCTAACTGGGTTCTTGTCAAGCCTCAACATTAATGTTGAAATGTGCATTTATTAATTTTGAAACTATTGGTCGAGCCTTTTTAACATTACGTTTCTTATTTTGAAGTGTGGAAAAGGAATTTATCTAATAATCAATGTAGCAGGCGTTTCCTTGTCTATATTCATTTCGCACTAAAGACGCACCATTCACGAGATTTGAAGATTTCAAATGTTTCCTATGGACCATTCCAGAGGAAGAAAAATGTGCATTTCCCAATCCTAGATCCACGCCTTTATCTCACATGTGCGCATTGCGGGCATAGGTCAAAGGAATTTTTCTTTACACCCACTAATTGCTTTTCCTTGAAAGTTTCTTTATTTCTGGAGGGATTGAATCATCATCATGTGGCGTATAATTTTCTCTAGCACTCAACCAGGTTTGTATTTATCATACTTTTTATTCACATACTTATTTCTAGGCACAAAAGCTACCACATCATTGTCGGATAACACTCTGTTATACAAAAAATACTAGCATTAAAATTAGTAATACAGTCTAGGCACTGGTATTTGCAAATCGTGGATTGATTTTTCATGTTAGATAAGAGAGCCATCCTGTAAATAGGCCGTTGTTGATACATATATAATCATGCCTGGTTGTTGTGATTAAATGATTTCTCTGATAGGTTTTTCCAAATGATGGAATGTAGGCCTTTGTACTTCCGAGTTCACTATTGATAGTTAGATAGAAGTATATTGTTGGTAGATTTCAACGTGGTATGTGGTCCACAAAGTGTCCTATGTGAGATTCAAATGGTATGCACCATTAAATAGGCATAAAGTCATATCAAAGGGTATTCATTGGCCAATCTCCCTCATGACTCACTCTCACAGCCTATTCTCTGGCTACCTCATTTATGGCTGCTATGTACGCTACTTGAGTCTAACTCGTTGGATCCAATAAGCGAGAAAACCAACGTGCATTCCCTAGCACATGTATTATCTATGCTTCTAAGCTCCCATTTCAATGCAGGCTAGAAGGGCAGCTAGCAAAGGTTGTGTAATGAAGCTTTACACCTACCAAATGCATTTGCTTGAAATTTTTTAAAAGAATTTATTCATTGCACGACCTGCTAATAGCATTTACTTGAAACTTTATTAAACTCCTTTTTAACAAATCCTTGTGCAGGTCCTGCAATCATTGAAGAATGCGGCTTTACACCTACCAAATGTGTTTTCTTGAAAAAATTTAAAAGCCTTTTCAAGCTTTACACCTGTGAATTGCACTGGCTTTAACATTTTTTTCAAAAAAAGAAGTTTGGGCGCGCCTTTACGCCTATTAATTGCATTAGCTTTGAAAGTTTTAAAGGAAGCCTCATCTCTACATTTTGAATGCCTTTGCCTTCTATTTTAGACTTCTTTGACTGCTCATGACAAAAACTTGTGGAGGCAAAGTAAATGAATGCATCCTCTTTTTATTACTTGTGGAATAAGGCATGATTACATTTTTTTTATTACTAATTGCATGAAATGAGTGTTATAACTTGCTTTCCAAGTAAAGGTGAGAGACAACTGCCTCCGTACTCCAACTTTGGTGCTAAACGACAGGTATTGAATCAGTGTTAGATATTATAAATGTGGAAATTGTGTCCCTTGTTTGATGCTATAATTCTCACTTCATATTAATGCACTTTTTTTCTATAAAAAGGTGTGTTGTCTGTCAACTTCTAGTGTAGGACAATTAATTTATTCTCTGCCATTTTATCGATGTTGTTGTTCATAACTATTGATTTGTTGTTAGAGTGTTGAATATTGGTACTAATATCTTATCTTTGAGGCTACACTGGGAAAATGCATTGATAGTACTTCTCAATGTCAATACATTGTAATCACACCCATATTACTATGCAATTGAATTAAAAGTGGTCCATGCTTCTCAATATGGACATTACTATCTCATCAATATTGCATTGGAAATCAAAATCTTAGATTGCAAGTGGTTCGTGTCTCATTTATTATGACAGTTGGAATGCATTTAAGTTTAAAACTATTAACTCATAGGCATTGAATTTGTATCCTAGCTATCCAAGTTATGAGATTTGATGCGGAATTTGACTTTGCATAAAAATGATTTGAGTATGGGCAATGCATATTTTCTTTTTTTTAAAGAAAACAATAATTATTAAAACAAGTGAATCATAAAATCAGCCTTGAATCTGTTTTGAACAATTATACTCACAGGCTAAAAGTGGATTTAGAATTTTTTTTTTAAATAACTAATTGAAATATTTTCCTTTTTATCTCTCAAACACTTGTTTCTAAGGATTGTTTTCTTATTTTGACAAGTTTGGAAGTTCATTATGCTTGAAACTATATTTATCATATTAAGTTATTATTGATTTCTTGAAATGAATCTTATTTGCCATGGTTTTGTAATGTTTGTAGGTTAAGGTTGACATTGGAATCAAGCCAAAACAAGCAAATTCAAGTTGAAGAAAATCAGGCTTTAAAACCTAAAATCAACAAAGCATTTTTAAATGCTTAGAGCTTCCATTTTATGCTTTAGTTTTCTATTTTAGGTCAACTCATGTCCTTTTGGGCTCTAAAACGAGCATTACAAAAGCTTTCATTTTTGCTACAAATGGCTTAAAAAGAACTTTAGATAAACTTACTAGATTTTGTTTAAGGATAACAATTAAACAAAGCAACTTTCATCTTTTATTTTGGTGCTCTCAAAAGAATGAAATCATTGCTTTGAGGATTTAAGATGAACATGTGCATCTTTTTTTTTGTAATCACTTGCCCAAAATAATATCATCAAATAGATGTATGCGCTTCTCTTGCACCTCACAACAATCTTGAGAATCAAAAGGATTTTGGTGATATTAGGTTGTGTAAGTGATTGCTTCCACACTTCAATTCGGATCCTAAAATTGAACAAGTCTTGTGAGTGTGAGTGAAACATATTGTGTGTGTTCTCTCTTTGTTTCTAAAAAAAGATCAATCAAACTACAAATTTTTTTGCTCACTTTTGTGTTATCTTACAGGTCCTGCCTTGTGGGAAAAAGTAATCACCCAAGGGAATGACCCAACCGGGAACACGCTAAATCCAAGCAACTTCCACCCAGGATATAAGTGTGGATATTGGAACAAAGGCCAATATCATGAGGATTATTTTGATGAGAAGGGAAGCAATGGTCTCTCGCCGCATGGATGGTCCCCCGCGAATGGAATGCCCACATTAAAACCCTTGTTTAGGAAAGGCAAAAATTCTTGATATATTTGTTGGTGCAAGAATGGTTCTTTTGAAGCTGCCCCACACTTTTACTAATTTTAGTAGAAATGGAAAGTATTCCATGGGAGTTTCATGGGTATTGATGCTTTTCTGACCTAAGAAGTGAGTGCACTATAAGGGGGAGCCTGTGTGGTCAAGCATCTAACCAATCACTGAAAGTAGGTGTAGCTGGACTTGTCCAAGTGGGGATTCAACAAATACAGTCTTTCATATCCATAGGGTTGTGATTGTTCTTGAAATAAAACACTTTTCTTGTTCGTAAACATTGGGAAAGCAAACATTCAACATGAGCATCAAATCCCAAACCCTTTAGGAGAAGCAAATATCCTTGAACAAATTCGCATGCTATTGCTTTCCCTTGGGATTCTCATCCTTAGAGGTTTCTAGGAATTTGGATTTCATCTCAATTTTCTGCTACTAAAGTCAACATTAGGTAACTTTTTCCTTGATTTATTTGATTTCCACATAATGCACTTTGTGGGATAAGAAGAAGTTAGGACATTGGACATCTAGTTTCAAAAGCTAACCAAAAGTGTGTTTGTGGTAAAAAGAACTCATTAAGCAAAGTTAAGAAAAAATTTGCCCCCACACATGTGCTTGGAATCTTTTGGTCATATGGTTTTTATGCTTGAACATTGGTCTTTTTGTTTTGAACTACTCTTAGACAAAATCATGTTCTTCACTATCTTGGTCTTGTAAAAAAGGTCCCTATTAAGTTCATTTAGAATCAAATCAAACACCTCATTCATCCAAGAATTTATCATCTCCATCTCATAAACAACTTTAGAGCTTTGGAAACATCATTATCTAGACTTGGGTACATCCTTAAACCAAATCAAAACCACTTGTTTAGTTAGGTGTGTTTGGATGAATCCTTCCTCACACACTTAGTTAGATTATCACCTCTTTGAACTAGTTTATCCTAAGGATTACATCTAACATCTTAAGGTTTACAATTTCATTATCCAATCAAACCAATGGAAATCAAACCCTGAGTCTAGCATTGATCCAAAGTTCCTAAAAAGTTTGACACCCATATCACTCACCCCTTTCATCCTTCATCTCATCATTGGTCCTAAATTCCTTAGGGGTTCAATTTTGCAACAAGGTCAAAACACAAGAAGAACATGGAATATAAACTTGATCCATACATCATGAGAGGTCTAAACCAACCAAACTATCAAAGCCTTGCAATGTCAATTGATTATCAAAAATCTCATTTATACAATCCATACTTGGGATCATTATCTCCTCCAAAACTCAATGGTACAACAAATGTGAGTTTTCCCAATAAAAATTTGGAACACCTTTCCCAATGGTAGATTTTAATCTGAGTCCAAACCTACAAATCTATCAACCAAACACCCAATGCATGAGTCTTCCACAAACGAACAACATTATCCCACCAAATCCATACATGCCAAATGTGAATATACCAAGTACAAATTTTCCAAACATGAACATTTCAAATCGACACTTGGAAAAATTTGGGATAAATATGTTTGTGAATGATACAAATGATGTTCAAAGTTCAAAAAAAATGTTAACGACTCCATGTTTTGATCCAAGTCAAGGTAACACCATGCAAAATCAAGGCAATATGATTCCCAACCACAAAAATGTTCAATTTCAACCTATAATGCCAAATCTGAACATCATCCCAAATCAGAACACTATCCAAAATCAATTTGTCCATGGTCCCATACAAACACCACAAGTACACATTCCAAATCTGCTTGAACAAAATAATCAACTATATCAAGGGAATCAAAATCAAAATCAGGATCAAACTTCACTAGATCAACTTGCTTCACTTGCCAAACTAATTGACTTATTGAGCCAAGAGACCTCTTCACTCCAAAATCAATACACTCTTCCATTGGTTGAACCATTTCATCAAAGGATTGAGTTGTGTCCACAACCATGTCAAGAACAATATCTCCAATATCAAGAAGTTGGATATCAAGATCAACAACATCAACAAAAAACCAACCTCCACATCTTGGAGATCAATCACCACATCTCAAAGATCAGTCACCACATCTCCAAAATCAATCACTACAAGGTCAATTTAAAGTACAAGTCTTATAGGGTAACAAACGAAAATACACACCACTTGGGAAGCCAGTCGAGTCAGTCATGCAACAGTTGGTGTAGGAAAATATCATTAAAATACTCCTCTATGAGAACTATCAAGAACCCTTAGTGAAACTGCCATGGTACAATAAAAATCACCTTTGTGATTTTCACAAAATAAAGGGAAACACAACATTAGATTGTATTTGACTCAAGAATCTCATCCAAAACCTTATTGATCAAAAGATAATCACTATTGGGGACAATGATGAAGATTCAACCACTGGTGATAACATTGACAATCTTTCCACCACAATTTTTGAAAACAATGATCAAAACCTATCCATCAATGAGCACATTAAAGATGTTTCTACCTAACTCGATGACCAACTCACCATACATCAAGATCCGCTTTTTAGTCATCTATTTCAAGGATTGTTAGAATTATTTGATCCTATTGACATAATCCATGATCCATCTACAAATGATCATGTTTCAAATGTCTTTGCATCACCTAATGAGTTAGAGATCATATCTCAAGAATTTATTCCAAAGCATGATCAATATCTTTCACCAAGGTCTAGCAATGGTCCTTTCCAAGACATTTTGACACCCTTTGACCTCATGGTTATAGATACTAAAGGAATCCTTAGCTCAACATTTGACCTAAGTCCACCCAAATATCAAGAGGATATTGAGCCACTTCCCATGAATAATGATGATGTCCAAGAACCCTTTGTAAGCAATCCGTCCTTTGAAACTGACCCATGTCAATAACTTGATCCAAAGCATGTCAAAAGCAATTTTGAAGTCATTCAAGATCAAGAATTCATATCTCCAAGATAATACAATGATCTAATGGATACTCTCCTATCTATACAAGATGATCATATCCACATAGCACATACTCCATCCACCCATGAGATGCTTTCTTTGGATGGACACGTAGATGATCTTCATTTAGAATAGGATTCCTTTACTCCTAATATTATTACAAAAAAGAGAAGATTATGATTCCTATAGTCAAACTAAATTATCAACAGCAGGATTAGATATATCCCAAATTCAGACAGAGGACATCATATATGAAGATATCTAGCATTATCCACTCAAGGAAACAAGTCAAACATAACAATTCATTCTAGAGTTAGCAGAGTAGAAAATTGAAACAAGATCATATGTAGTGGTTATTTATCATAGAGTCTTACTAAACAAGACATCTTGAAATAGGAGAATCAAGGAACAAAGGTGCTACTACCACCATCTTGGGAAACTATGTATCAAGAAAACATCAACATAGGGAGCACAAAGAATCCTTATGATGAAACCAATGTCAATACTACAACCAGCCATGTCATGAATGTTCATCCACCCATCACCCCATCCACAAATTTGGACCAACATCAAAAGAAAGATTTGAATCAAAGTACGAAGAATGTTATCAAAGAAAAAGAAGTTTGAAAGCATAATGGACAAATCAAATACAAGTGGATACCAAAGAAAAATTATCCCTATCAAACTCCATTAGTCAAAGAAACTATGGGGAAAATAAAGAAGGGAAGAGTATCCATCAAAGATGTCCACACAAGCAAAAGCAAGCTTCCCAAGCAACACACAAAGTATATCAAGCAGTTGGTCCTAATTCCATGCACACTTTCGTATCCACCCATCATTGCTCATCTTCCCAAGTTTGGAGAGTCAAAGGTTCCAAGCTATCAACCAATCCATCTTCTATTCCTAAACACACTCCATCCATGCCTCCACACATTATATCCAATTCTCACATTGACCATGTATTGGAAATGACCCTTCATCATAAGGATTCATAAGGCACACTATCATGATGTGTGCACAAATACAAAGTTAACTTTGGTATCAACAAAGCGAATCATGAATCTCAAAATTTATATTCAAGTGCACGTATCTTGGCAAAGCAGCTTCTTCAAGTAGGATATCGATGGCACATTATGACAAAAGCATCTACATCGACACCACGGTGGTTTAGCATGAGCTTAAAGTCTTTCAAAAAATCAAAAAAATGATTGAAAATAGTAAAAATAAAAATCATCCTCCAGTGAAAACCACTACGGTGGCGCTTTGGACAAGTACCATGATGAAAAAATGGAAAAGGGAGCCATGTGTAGAATTAAGAATCTACGTGTGCCATTTTAGGTGGAACAATCTCATCCCATCCATAATAAATTCTAGCATTTCACCCATCTTATCCATAATAAATCCATTCATCCATGAACCATTTATCCAATCCATTTTCATCCATCTACATCCATAGTCTAAGTTATCTTGATCTTTGTAAAAAGTTTGGTGCACACTTTATGCTTGCTTATGATAAACATCTTGACATGGCTCATTTTCATTGATCATATCCTATCCAATATTATCTAAGCCATGAAACATTATCCAAATGAGAATTCTTTATTTGAACAGTATCTTATCACAAGATAATCCTTGGCATCCTTTGCATGCTTACCATAGCCATCCATCCATACACCTATCAAAGAATCCATTCATGACATTCCATACATTTCTAGACATTGGGGCAAATATTTACATCTTGCTTCAGGAATAAATCTTGATCTATATCTTCCAACTTATGTGGTGATCCGAACATTGGAAACATGAAATCAAATTGGTCAAGCATTTGTGAGCCAAAATCCAAATCACTAGCCCATGGCACATTTTGATGAGAAGAAATTACTTATCAAGCTTCATCTTTCATTGAACATCAATCCAAACAATTAATATTAGTTGCACCTAATTAGCACTTCAGCATCACATCAAATCATTCAAACAAATTTTGTTCCAAATCAAGCTTCAAAATCCTGATCAATAAAATCCAATCAATCCATCATCGTCTTGGGATATTCTTCCCAATCCTTGTGTTTCTTAACACTATCCTTTCATTGTTGTGCATCCTCAACAATGTTATCATCAATAGCCTTGATCAATCAAATCCAATCAGTCCCTCATCATCTTGGGATATCCTTCCTAGTCTTTGTGTTGCTTAACACTATCCTTGCACTGTTGTGTATCCTCAACAATGTTATCATCATCAATCCATTGATCCAATCAATAAACCTTAGCATGGTTTTCAAAAAAATCCCAAAACAAATCACTGAAATCATCACATATCCATATCCAAATTGTCAAAATCATGCAAAAATCCAAAAACATCCAAAACATATCAAAAATCAAAAAACACTCAAAAAGTCAAAAAACATCAAAAAATGAAATCCGAACTACATTGTCTCTGAGCTTAAAGCGTAGGCAAGGCTAATCTTTGATCAGCTCCTGAGACACAAAATCAAAAAAATCATAAAATCTCATAAAAACACAAAAACATTTGAAAATTTGAAAATCAAAACATTTGTAAAACATCTTGAAAATACCAAAAATAGCCTCAAAACATTTCAAAACATCAAAAACATCCAAATACTTGAAAAAATCCATCTGTCCCATTTCGATTTCACTTGCAATAATCTCATCCATAATAAAAAATCATCACACTCACCCTTTGGAAAACAAATAGAAACAAGCATAACAATAAAAAAAATTCAAACACAAAATTAAAATCGAAGCAACAAACCTTTAAATGCAAAATCAAACTCTTGATCATTCACAAACATGCCAATCAACCTTATATCAATAGCCTTTTTGAACAACCTATCAACTTTCCACCATCGACTAACATGTCCTAGGATGCATCCTTCCTACAATGGGAATTATCTATTGGAAAAATAGTTTGGATAAACAAAACGACGTGCCGCCATCCACTAACATGTCCTAGGATGTATCCTTCCTACAATGGGAATTATCTATTGGAAATCGTTTCAATTCTTATCCTAAACAAAACAAATCCCTTTGGCTAGAGGTATGAAATACATTGACTTGTTTGTGTGCTTGATCTTTTCTTTTTTATTTATCTTATTGCACTCATTCCAATGACCTCTCAATGATGTCTAATCAAAGCGATTTAGAGAGAAAGGAATGGGGCATCAATCATTATCTTTTGTGCTTTGTGCTTGTTGGACATTCTTGTAATATAACTTGGTGAATACTTGCCTTGTCAGGTTCATGCTAGCAAGGTTTATGTATGTCAAGTGTGAAAAAGAATACTCCTATCTATTTGTTGAGTCAAAGTCCATCGCACTAAGTATAATGCCATCCTAGTTCTTTATACCTTGATGCATCATACCTATGTGTGTTATCAAACATAAGGTAAGTAGCCCTTTTAAAGTCCCAATTCCTAATAAGCTCAACATCCATCTCTCATCACAAAGTTGTCTTGTTGCATCCTCTTGTCATCATCTCATTTCTTTTTTTTCGTGCTAATATCATACCGGGATAGTTAATCATCATTGCAAATGCATCCATCCTACATCCACAAACCATCAGCATACTATACATCATATCATATCATATTGATCATCATCATAATATAGATATGTTAGTCTAAGCATCTCATAAATCATAAATTTGCATAAAACATCCATTACATAATTATATAGGCATTATCACATCATCCATCTCAAATCCATTTCATCATCATTTAAGTTGTTTAGGATAATATAGATTGTTTATTCTAAGAATCTTAAAACCGTCTCATTTGCATCATTATCATAACCATCTATACATCCATCTTAAACCTCTTTGTCGTGAGATCAACCTTCAAATAAAAAATTCCGCTCGATCTCTCAAGGGGGCACTGTACCAGTATACTTCTTTTTGTTGGGGCATCCAAAAAAATCATTTTTTTAAAAAATTTGATCGCGAAAAGATTATTCTTTGAACCAACATAGCAGGTACATTGCTTCAAAGAGGGGAAAAATTTAGACATGCAAAACTGACATCATGCATCTAATCCAGATTCACTAATTCCATATTGTCCTTAATCATCCCTTTATCATCATTTTCCCTCTTTAATTAAATAAATAATCTTTTATTTGATTAAATCTCTAAAGTCATTCCATTCAATTAAATAAATCAAAATATTTATTTAATTAAATCTAAATCACATTTTTCTCATCTTTTGATTTAAATCAACCCATAAATCTAAATCAAATAGTCACATCACCTAATTTTCTATTAAATTAATCAAATCTTGATTAATTTAATCCTAATCACCTGAATCCTCTAGATTTTGCAACTTGCACCAATAAATCATTTCTTGGATTTAATAATTCCCTAAGTACTTTCAACATGGCATCAAAAAAAGGAATTTTCCCTCCCACATGACTTGTCCATCCAACAAAGCATTTAAGAGCTCTTACATGTCTCTTACATGTCTCTTACACAAGTCAAACTTGGCATTTAAGACTCTTGCTTCTCCCTCCAACAAGCTATGTTTTGAATTTCAAATCTCCCCCACTTTGGCACATTGACCAAAATGTGCAGAACGTTCCTCCATTAACATCTTGACAAGTGGCATCTTGTCATTGGCTCATGTTTTGTCCCACATCCTTTTCTCCTATAAATGGAGAGCTCTTTTACTAATTCGAGGGACACAAAAATTTTATGCATTTGTATCCACAATTGATAACAATTTCATTATAGTCAAGAATCACACATCTCCATCATCAAGAGCTTATCAAGGGATTGGGAAAAGGGCTTCTTTCCACATCAAATAAGCACCAATCCCCCTATAAGATGTTGGTTTGATCATTTGAATAATGTTTCATTGTTTTTTTCTTTCTTTCGTGCTTTGTTTCCATTATTCTTGTGTTCAAATGAATTTTATAGGGAGTGGTTTATTTCAGTTTACTAACAATGACTAATGTGGTATGTTTTATCTATTGTTAGTGATTTCAGGTTTACCTCTCATAGATATCAACGAGTTGATGCTTGGATTTACAATATTGGAGTTCAATCTCACCTTATTCTACCAACTACCTTATGAAACAATAATAAATATCAATGTGTTTACTTCGTCCATGGAAGACTAGATTCTTTTTCAAGGCTACTGAAGACACATTATCACAATGAATGGTTGTACCATCTTCTTGTTATTCCTTCAAATCCATAAGGATTCTTCTCAACTAAATAGCTTGACATGTTGTTGTGTTTGTTGCAATGTACTTAGCTTCTGTTGTGGAAAGAGAGACAATGGAATGATTCTTTGATGCCTATGAAATTGTACCTAAACCCATGTGGAATACATATCCCAATGTGATCTTCGTATCATCTACATTACCTACCTAATCACTATCTATGAAACTAGAAAACTTAAACTCATTAGATGCAGTATGCATACAAAATTCCATAACCTACTAAAACATTGACATATCTCAAAATGCTCTTTCCTGCTTACCAATGTGTGTCCATAGGTTTCTCCATGAACCTAGAAATTAAGCTTAACGCATACATCAAATCAGGCTTGGTAGATGTCAAGTACATCAAACTTCCAACCATGCTCTTGTAGAGGGTTGGGTTCACTTCATTGTTCTTATAGTCCTCTTTGCTTAGTTTTAGACCTGTTGTTGTTGGTGTTAATATAGGTTTGTTTTTTTCCATTTTAAATGTCCTCAAAATACGTGCTTCCTCTTTCAACTCTCCATTGAAGAAGACCGACTTCACGTCCACTTGAAACACCTTCTAGAATTATGTTGGGCTGCAATTTCTATGATTTCCTAAACTATTTCCATCCTTGCAACTGGTGCATATGTCTCATCATAATCATTTTCAGGTTTTTGTTTGTATCCTTTTTAACAACTAGCCTTTCCTTATTCCTTTTAATTCTACCTTCAACTATACACTTAGAATTGTAGACCAACTCAACTCTAATCACTTGTTTACCTTTGGGTAAATTATTTAGTTTCCATGTTTGATTCCTTTCTATAGCATCCAAATCTTCATCCATGTCCTTACACCACGTCTCTTCTTTCACAACTTCCTCAAAGTGTGTTGGATCACAATAAGAAAACAAAGAAAAATCTAAATTCTAATCAAAATCAACACAACTTGTGTTGTCATAAATCTCCCTCACACTCCTTGTCCTTCATTCCATCAATAATGCAAGTGTAGGGTCTAAATTACCTTAGGAGTTGCTACTACTATAACCATCAGAGTTGTTGTACCACTGACTATTGGAGCTACTACTTTTCTGAATTCTGGAGTTGTTGCTCTACTATATGTTTCTAGAGTTTTCATTTTGTTGAATACCCCCAAAGTTGGTTTGTTAATTACTGCCAAAGTTGTTGTTTTTCAAAGCTTTGTAGTAGTTTCTACCTGAATTTCTATTTTTTGGAGCTTCTTCAAGGTTGGTGTCTTCCTGAACTTCTTCATCTTTAAGAGGTATTGCGAGTGAAATAATCATGGTGATGTCTAACATTCCATCCCATGCTTCATTTTCAATGAACTCAACATCCTTGGTGATCATTACCTCCTTGGTGATGGGATTATATAGTTTATAGGCTTTTTACTCTTTACTATAGCCTATGAAGATACATTTTTCACCTTTGTCATCAAATTTCTTCCTCTTCTCTTTTGGCATGAATTCATATGCCGCACTAAAAAATTCTTAGATGTTCAACACTCCATTTTCTATTTTTCCATTCCTCTTGTGGAATCCTATCATGAACAACCTTCGTAGGACACCTATTCAATAGGTAAACTATTGTTGCCACTTCACCTCAAAAAACATGTGACAATCCATTTACTTTCAACATGCTTGTTTCCATCTCTTGAATGGTTTTATTTTTTCTTTTAACCACTCTATTTTATTGTGGAGTATACCTAGTTATGAATTGTTCAATTCAATGCCTTCATTCCTATAAAAAATAAAAATTATTTGTAGATATACTCTCCCCCTCTATCCATTCTTAAGGCTTTGATAAAGTGGTCACTTTTTTTTCAGCTGATGCCTTTAACCACTTGAACTTCTCAAAGGCTTATGATTTTTTTTTTTGAGAAATACACCCATATTTTTTTGATGTAATCATCTATGAATGCCATGAAATAAGAATTTCCACCCACGGTTTGGGTTCTCATAGATCCACACAAATCTGAGTGCACCAATTCTAATGGTGCTTTTTCTCTCCTAGAATACCTTGATTGAAACGGTTTTCTATGTTGTTTTCCTAAAATACAGGCCTCACATTTTCCATTGGGTTTGAAAATGGATAGTAACCCTCTAGCCATACCTTTCCTAGATAATAAACTCAAACAAGAAAAGCTTAAGTTCCCATACCTCAAATGACAAAGTTTAGATATGTCTTTGATGATTGTTCTAAAGGAAAACTATTGTTCCACTATTGTGAGCAATGGAGAGGATTTTTATCTTTCTTCTACGAGTGTTGCAGATACTATGTGCATCCTAATAGGAAACATTTTGTTCCTTGTCATCTACACTGCTACAATCACTTTCTTGTTTCCTCCTTTTGTCAAATATCATGCACTCTCCATTCTCCATCAAGATTTTGTAACCATTTGGGACCATTTTTCCAATGCTCAATCGGTTATGTTTTATTCCAGGGGAATAATAAACATCTTGAATCTTCCTCTTTTCACCATTCTTGGTTTGGATGTTGACTACACCTCTTCCCATGATGAGAAATTTCTCATTATTTCCCATTTTGATTTCAAATTTTTATGCTATTATCTATGGAGGAAATTTTTTTTTTGTTACCACTCATGTGGTTGTTGAATCCACTATATATGTACCATACTTCATCACTGATGTGCTCAACAAGGTTGTAAACAATAATAACATTTGACTGTTTTTCATTTTTAGCTTTGTTCGCATTTGCTACATTAGCATTTTGACTCCCATAGTCACGGTGTTTCTTCCTACACTCACTAGCATAATGACCATACTTATGACAATAATAACATTGAAAATTTCTCTTGTCATACCTCTAATTGGAACTGTTGTTATTCTTCTTTTCTTGGTAGGATGGCTACAAATTACTTGGCTCCTCTTGGATTTTTGTATCTCCTTGTACTAATGGAAAAAGTATCCCTTTTTCACCCATAATGTGGGAATAATTAATATTAAAATGAACCTAATGTTTCCTTGATTCAGTGTTGTAATATGTTTTACATATTCACATTATGTTTAGGGACCTTTTAAAATAAATAGACTTAATTGTGCCTTATTTAGGGTGTTGTAAGGTGTATCTTTACACTTTCACACTAATCTAGGGATTTATTAGTTAATTGAGGTTAATTTTTCTTAATTGGACCCTTTAATTCAAATCCAAGTCTAATTAAATGCAATTTCTAAGGGATAAAAGCTGACATTCACAAATACCATTACACAAATTAATTTTGGAAGATGTGTGTCCTAGGTAGGTGACTAGGACAAATTTTCCATGTGGAAAATGGGTCATCACTTAGTCCTAGTACCCTATTTTTACATGACATTTCACCTTGTCTGATGTGTGTCCTAGGTAAGTGACTTAGGACCCATTTGACACATGGTGAATGGGTCCCCACTTAGACCTAGGATCCCTCTTTGAAATATGTTTTTGGCATTATTTTAATGATTTCAAATCTATAATTCAATGTCGGCTTGTGATATTTGAATTTTGATAATTAATGATAAGATATATATAAATACAAGGCTATTTCACTTAATTTCACCTACAAATTTTGATTCAAGCATCTTAAGGTTTCACAAGAGTATTGATAGAGCATTGAAGAGAATTTCTAAGGCATTTATTGCAGCAATCAAGATTCCAATTATCTAATAAAATATGTATTGCATCATGCATGTTGTTTAAGCTAATGAGTTGATGTAGTGTTAAAGATCTATCAAGAATTCAAGAAATTGTTTCAAATCAAGGTTCATGATCAAGATCTACATTCATTGAGGCCACTTCATGCTAGATTGTAGATTTATCCAAGGTTCAAATAAAGATTGGTGAGTTGTGATACTACATTTGTTCATTCATCATTCCTTTCATGCTTTTATTTATTTCAAGGTTTAATTACCAAAATAGGGTTTGACCAATTCAAACCCCTATTCCCTAATAGACAACATTCTTCTCTCTTTTATGTGTTATTATAGGTTTTAGGTTGAAGATATTTTGGAGAGAAAAATTAAATGAAATTGCAAAGTTTTCAAAGATGCAAGAAAATTTGTCAAATCACAAAAAATGAGCCACGGGTTTTACTTTTGGATTTTCAGTAGTTGCTAACTAGAATCTAGGGGTGTAGACATAGAGGAATGAAACCCATAAATAGATTTTTCAGAGCCCTAGCTAGGACCCATTCACCATAGGGTGAATGAGTCCTTAGTTAGGTTTGAAAAATAACTTTTGGTGAAAGATACACAACATTTTACCCTTTCCAAATCTACATTTTGACTGTTATTTGGGGGTATGTGCAGGATCATCATGGAAACAATAGGCCCTTAAGCGGAAAAAAATTTAGAAAAATCAGAGTTGGGCAACTTGACGTAAAACTTTGAATAAGTTATCTATATTATTTCAAAAATATGTAAGAATAGAATATGTAGAAAATTGAACGTAGTTTCTAAACTACTAGAGTTTATTTAAAAAAAGCTATTTGGTGAAAATTTGAAATTTCAATGCATTAGTACTTAAATTTCAAGGAAAAATAAAGAGTAGGTGTCTATCTAACCACCTAACACTTAATAAAATGATAATATTTTTTTATAAGATTTTAGATATAAGTATGGCACTCATGTCTTGATGTGGTACATTTTTTTTTTTCAATGTAATAATTGGTGTAGTTTTTTATTACAACTTTTTAAAACATATAAAACTCATATGTCGAGAAAGCCATAACTTGGTCAAAACTTGTGAAATTCATTTTCTTAATCCTATAGTATGTAGAGGCATAGAGATGCTTGGCCACATGTTTGATTCAAAAATATGATGCTACTTGAAGATTATAGATGTTTTTCAATCAACCTATCAATCAAGACTTTTAATTAAGTAATTCAAATAGAAAGATAAAGATAATAATTATTTATTAAATTTGAGTAAAGAATAATTGCCGTGGTGGAAATTTGAGAATCTCCTTTAAAACCCTTTTACGTTCGCATCAATTTTGGGTAAAAAATTAGATCCAACCCACATACACTTCCGCACCCATCATATCACCACTTTTTGGCCCATCAAGATCCTACATATACCCTTGGGTTAGATTTAATTTATGTTTCTAATTTGCACATTATCACACACATATTGAATGAAATTAGAGTGAAATAGGTGAATCATATGTTTCATTATGGTGAACCTATTTTCCTCCTTTTCATTTTGGTGAACCTGATATTTTGAACTAGAGTTTGAGCATTGTAATTTTATGATTTTGGAGTCCTTTTCATCCTAGATTTAGATCTTGCATTCATTTGCATTCATTTACATTGAACTAGGTCTCATTTAGGGTGTCTATTTTGTATTCAACTATTCATCTCATTAAAGGTTTTAGGATTGCATATTTTGCATTCTTTAAATGTGAAAAATACAAAAAAAATCAATCATCTTCCATATCATATACATCATATTAACTTTCATTTGAAAATTGAAAAAAATTGTATATCAATCTAGGTGTTAGAGGTCATCATTTTGTCACATTTTGCACTTAAATTTCACATTGCATTGTACAAAAAATAAAACTAAAACTTGGTATAACTAACTAGAATCTAAAAAACCACTTAAAATTTTGTAAATTTTTTTTCAAAAACCTCATCTAGGACCCATTCGCCCTAGGGAAAATGAGTCCTGAGAAAGTCATAATCTCAAATTTTGGGGATTAAAATCTTCATTTCTACAATTCTATTTGCAACTTTCAAATTTTTGTTACTATTTACAAAATTTCTATTTTATTAATTTAGATAAGAATTTAGATTAATTTCTAAATTTGGTGCATTATGTGATTTCAAAATTTTCGTACATAGAGATTCATTTTTTTAGGTTTTACATAGAGTTTAATAGAATTGCCTTGTTTAGAATTTGAAAATTGCATTTACACATTGCATTCTAGGTCATTGTATTGTATTTTAAGCCTCTTTGCATTTTGGGTTGGAATTGAGTTTAGCCAAACTTGTATGATCCTTACAACTTGGTATGCTTATTGTAATATTGTTTGAGGCGTGGATTCGAGACTCATGCCATCCTATGATACACCATTTGTCATGAGATCTTGGGTTTTTCCTAACACTTTCTTTCTAATGAGTGTTGATAAATTAAACCCCTTTCCACAGGACTTCCTTCCTACAAACAATGTGCACTTCCCAGGACTTCCCTTCCTACAAACAATGTGCATTATATTTCTAATATCCCACAAGACAACATAAGGAGTCTAGATGAAGAATTAAATATTTTACAAAACTTTGTGAGAACCAAACCTATTGCTAGTAATACCATTCCTCTCATAGGGAACGCAAGAATGATGAATAAACAAAAAGAAATGATATAATTCATGTTCTCATTGGTTCATATCATTCAATGGAATTTACGTCCTCCTTAACCACCTTCAAATACATCTCCCATGCATAACAGAAGAGAAACCATAAGTTCAGATCACTTTACTACTCCTAACATAACCTTCTCTAAAAAAGGAAAGGGTTTACAGTTAGAAGAAGAAAGTGATGACAACATAGTAATCAAACCAAAGAAAAGGAATCCAAAGTTACATGCACACCAAAGACTTCAGCTGCAAAAGTTGTATGACACTCCTGCAACTTCCTATGATCTATTACAAATGTCCAAAATTGAGAACATCTTTTATACCCTTCTACATTGGAAATTGATTGAATTGCCACCTAAATGTGAAAATCTAACTGAATTTCAAACTTATCAAAGTAGACCATATTGTGCTTATCATAGATTATTTAGACATCACACCAATAATTGTCATATTTTAGAGAGAATATTAGAGAAATGTAGATCCCCTAGGGATCCACCTTGACTTAAAGCATGCCCTTTTTCTCCTTTCCATGTAATAGTTGTAGGATCCTAAGTATTCTCACTATTACATGTTATACATTCATTGAAAAATCATTTTCTTTATCGCAAGGAGCTCATTTTCATCACCTATCTCAGCTCATCATTGTCATGCACTTAGTGGGGGTGATCCCACAAAACTAGTTTACAATTTTTGGGAGATCCTAATTTTTGCTGAAATCACATATTTTTAGAAAATCTAATGATTTAAGCCTTGAAAAGTTCCATTTAAAGGATTCCAATTGAAGAGGGTTTGATGAAACCACCTTAGATCAAACCCCCTTGGATAGAACCCCGCTAGTTTTAAACCATACCTAGAATGGAGTCTCCTTTACACCTATCAAAATGCTGATAAAAAACCACTTTTTATTTACTTTTTGGGGGATAAAATGAATTCATTTAAAATTTATTTTTGTAAGTATTTAGTCCTTATTATAAGCTTCCCAAAAAGTATAATTTTAAATAAATTTAATTTTATTATTATATTTATTTTTTATTTCTTCTAAATGTAGGTTTTTCACTGAAAATCAAGCTCTCTATTCTACACATGTAGAAAAATAGCAGATTATAATTTTTTTTGAAAATATTAGTAACTACATTAAAGCCTGATCAAAACATAAAATTGAATTCTAAATACATACAAAAAATTATGTTGTATATAGTTTCATAATGTCAGGAATTGTGGTAAATTGGTTTGACTTCGAAACTTGATTAAAAGAAAAATATTCAATAAAACACTATGAAACCAAATGAAAGCATCTTTAGATATCATAGTTACAAATCTAAATTCAAAAAAAAAGAATTTTATCCCCATGGAAAAAAAGTTATATAGGAGTACGGCGGAGTATCACCTTAAAATGGTTTT
This sequence comes from Sequoia sempervirens, assembly GCA_007258455.2. Taxonomy (NCBI): domain Eukaryota; kingdom Viridiplantae; phylum Streptophyta; class Pinopsida; order Cupressales; family Cupressaceae; genus Sequoia; species Sequoia sempervirens. Next base: position 3,479 of record VDFB02013094.1, on the reverse strand, counting down.
CGTAAAAAACTAATTTCATAGGAGATGGAAAAAGAAGTACAATATGATTCCAAAAATTTTGAAAAAAATATTTTTAGAATCTACAAACAAAATGTGGAGCGACTCTAGTTTTTATCATCTTCAAATTCCTCAAGGTTTAGTCATTGCTATAGGTGTCTGAAGTGAATATTTAGTTAGAAAAAATTAGTTTAGGCCCATGTAATAAAAAATTGTAAACCAAAAGATTGTGGGATCACCTAGGGGTAAGTGGGGTTAGATAGTCTTGTTGTAGTTTGGGCACTTGATGTTGTCCCTTTGGCTATTTGTCTATGTTTTTTATATACTAATCAAAATTAGGATGCGGATGACCTACTAATAGGTTGACTCGCATGTTCCTTACTAGTCCTTTGAATTTTTTTCATTTTCATGTTCCTTTATGTGATTGTATGTGCATAATGTGATCCCTTGTACTGTTTTGTTTAATGTATCTATCTCTATTTTTGTTCATTTCTCTATATGAGGCCAACATTCTTCTATATGTTGTAAGCATTTTATCTTTTCTACTTCTCTTGTGTTTTCCTTTTGGGGATGATGTAAGGTATCAAGACATTTAGGTCTCTTCCATGTTGAATCGAAAGGATTTTTCTTTGTTTTCACTCTTTCTATGTCAATCTTCCAATTCTATTAGTATTTGGGGAATGATGACATTTCTGAGCTTTATAACAATATTGTATCAAAGACATATTGACCCTGAATTCATGACATGGCTTTATTTCAGAAACATATGATTTGGCATAGGGATTTTTGATGAAGCTCTCATGTTAGGATTGAACATTGGTTACTTTAAATCAATTTCTCACAACAATAGTGTTAGCAACCACTTTAAACTGGGGGCATACATCAATAATATCTTTCAAAATTTATCATGTTTCATGGTGTGATTTTATTTTTTCTTTTGATGCATATTGAGTTTGATGTCCTCCAAGAGTGTGTTATTTTATAGTGTATGACTTTCCCCTTAGTGGTGATGTTATGCACTACATTCCCTAAGTTGTAAAACTTTTACTCTTAAATTGTTCCCTGATATACTAGATACAGCGATGCCCCTAAATAAGACCTGAATGACAGTACATGATCCTCCAATAAAACTCTATATATATAATGTTCATAAGTACTAAGTATAAATATAACTCTACAACCTTTGTGAAGTTTTGGGGAACCCTACATTTAAGGCCACCTAGCATAACACACCTTGCTTGCCTGTGGAGCCTTTCCTTGCATTATGGTGCCTTATTAAAGTTTTTCAGGAGGATAGATTTGATATAGTATGGGAGCCTAATATGATTCTATCATTTTCCACCCTTTATTGGAAGACTCACCTAGTGGATAGGCTAAAGTTCCACTACCTCAGAGAGAGCACAAAACTGATAGCTTAGATGTGTTCCACATCACATTGGAAAATCTAGGCTTGATCTTCTTGGTCTTTGATTTTATATGATTTTATATCTTTTTCATTACTGCATACATAAATTTCTTGAATGTCTACTTTAGTGTGAGTTTGATATGGGGTCATACTCTCACTAAAGTGGGGGAAAAATGTAGTAATGGAAGAAGTATCCCCTTTTCAAACTTAATTTGGGAATAATTAATATTAAAATGAGCCTAATGTTTCCTTGAATTAGTGTTGTAATATGTTTTACATATTCACATTAAGTCTAGGGCCCTTGTAAACCAAATGTACTTAATTGCTCCTTATTTCAGGTGTTGTAAGGTGTATCTTTACACTTTCACACTAATCTAGGACTTTATTAATTGATTTAGGTTAATTTTCCTTAATTGGCCCCTTTAATTCAAATCCAGTCCTAATTAAATGCAATTTCTGAGGGATAAAACTTGAAATTCATAAATTCCATTACACAACACTTAAGTTTGGAAGATGTGTGTCCTAGGTAGGTGACCTAGGACCCATTTTCCACATGGAAAATGGGTCCTCACTAATTCCTAGGACCTTATTTTTACATGAAATTTCACCTTGTCCAATGTGTGTCCTAGGTAAGTGGCCTAAGACCCATTTTCCACATGGGGAATGGGTCCTCGCTTAGACTTAGGACCCCTCTTTGAAATGTTTTTTTGGAAGTATTTTAATGATTTCAAATCTATAATTCAATGTCGGCTTGTGATATTTGAATTTTGGGAATTAATGATAAGATATATATAAATACAAGAATATTTCACTTAGTTTCACCTAGCAATTTTGATTCAAGCATCCTAAGGTTTTACAAGACTATTGATAGAGCATTCAAGAGAATTTCTAAGGAATTCAAGGGCAGATTTGTAGAAGATTATTGCAGAAATAAATATTCCAATTTTGTCATGTCAAAGATGTATTGCATCATGTATGTTTTTTAAGCTAATGTGTTGATGTAGTGTTCAAGATCTATCAAGAATTCAAGGCAATGTTTCAAATCAAGGTTCATGATCAAGATCTACATTCATTGAGGCCACTTCATGCTAGATTGCAAGTTTATCCAAGGTTCAAATAAATATTGGTGAGTTGTGACATTGCATTTGTTAATTCATGATTCCTTTCATGCTTTTATTCATTTCAAGGTTTAAATACAAAAATAGGGCTTGACCAAGGAAAACCCCTATTCCCTAACAAACAATATTTTTCTCTATTTGATGTGTCAATTTAGGTTTTAGGTTGAAGATCTTTTGGAGAGAAAAATTGAAGAAAATTGCAAATTTGTCAAAGATGCAAGAAAAGTTGTCAAATCACATAAACTGAGCTGCAGGTTTTATTTCATTCTTTTCAATAGTTTCTAACTCGAATCTCAAAGTGAAAACATAGAAGAACATGACTAGAAATAGATTTTTTAGAGCCCTAGCTAAGACCCATTTGTGATAGGGTGAATGGGTCCTTAGTGAGGTTTGAAAAAACACTTTTGGTGAAAGGTACACAACATTTGACCCTTTCTAGATCTTCCTTTTGACTATTATTTGGGTTATATTTAATTTTTGTTTCTCATTTGCACATTATAGCACACATTTTTAATGAAATTAGGAGAAATAGGTGCATCATTTTGTTTCATCTTGATAAACCTATTTTCCTCCTTTTCACGCATCTTCCAAAAAATTTTCTTCCTCTACCTTTGTGGCCTCTACCTATATTGTTTCTTCCCTTCCCTAACCTCACGTATTGGTCTAAGCTTTAAACACTTGCTCTAGGGAAGGAGCAGATTTGTTCAATCACTTCTCATGGGTTTGAAGTGAACCCATCAAATCATCTACAGTCATTTTGAAAAATTCCTCGGCCTCTTCAATGAAAATGACTATAGGATCAAACCTAGAGGGTAGATTTCTTAGAATTTTCGCAATAATACTTTGTTCTTCCATTGTTTATCCATTAATTCTTAGCTGATTAATTAAGGTAGAAACCTTAGTGTGGAATTTTGAAACTGATTCACCATCCTTCATTTGTAGGATCTCAAAATATCTCC
>VDFB02013093.1:198889-233715 GCA_007258455.2 Sequoia sempervirens | reverse complement strand
GTCGCCCTTTTCACCAGCGCTGTTATTTAAAATTCAAATTCAAAAAAGTTTAGGCAGGATGGCTAAAGCGTCACAGTTTGATTTTTTAGCGGTGCTATATGGCAATGCTAGAGAGCCAACAGTGCTAAAACAATGACGTTGAGCTTCCAATGTTGGAATTTTCTTGTGCACAAACAAAAACGCAAATTTTTTAGAAAAACGTGATTAAAAATGAGATGCTACCCTCCTTCTAGTGCCAAATGTGAGAACCCCAATCCTAATACCTAAAAAACAATAAGAAACAAACACATTAGATGGTGAAATGCAAGCAAGAACAAGAATTCCCTATGAAATCCATTCACAAAACTTAAATTAGGAAAAAAAATGAACACAATGAAAACAAAAAATTAGAGATTGAATCCTAATTAAGCTAGCAAACTCATGATCCCATGGGGGAATTGGTGACAATTTGATGTGAAAATTGACCCTTTCCCAACTCCTATGATGCAAGCTTGATGTGTTGATGATAATTGATCCACTTTGATGAAGGATGGTGAATTCTCCAAGCTAAAAACCTTCATAACCTAGCTAAGATTCAATGATGATGGATGGAATTTGATAGATATTTGAGCATAGTAACTTTGCATAATTTGTGGATGATCAAATGAGGAGATGAGCTCTTCATTTATAGATGAGATTGAAGGATGAATGTCCAAAATTGAGCAATGTGGGACTAAAATTCAACCAATGGAAAGATGCCACTTGTCAACCTATGAGGGGATGGAGGATGTGCAAGTTTTGAGGATTGTACCAATAAATGCCTATTTTTGAATTTTGAATTTTATTGAAATGACTTGCAAGAGGGAAGAAAGAAAGCATTGAATGCCACTTGGCTCAAGGAAAAGGACATGTAAGATGGAGTTAAATGACTTGTTGGATGTACATGTCAACTTGGATTTTTGAATTCAAACTTGGAGAATATTCCAAAAAGATGCCTTGTTGAGGAAAATAGAGATTTAATAAATCAATTAAATCTATTTTCATCTGTAAGTGGTAAATGTTTGAGGATGGGACATGATAGGAGATTAAATTAATCAAAGTTAATTAGTTTAATGAAGGGGGTCAAATGATGTGACCTATTTGACTTAAATTTGTGGATTTATTTAAATTAAATAGGAGAAGAATGTGATAAGGGATTAATTAAATAAGGATTTTGATTTATTTAATTAAAAGAGATGATGTCAGATTAAACTAAATAAGGTTTTAATTTATTTAATTTAATATATAGACTTTAGAGATTTAATCAAATAAAATTAATTATTTAATTAAATAGGGATAATTAGATCAATATGATTAATTTAATTATGGAAAAGAGGTGACTTAATTAGATAACTGGTTTATTTAATTAGGAGAGGAATATTGATGAATTTAATTAGATAAGGGGATTTGATTAAATGGTTAGACCGAAGGATGATTCGGGATGAAACGATGTTAGTAGTCAATATCAGATGCACAATGTCAATCGGTACATTTTACATGTCTACAGATAGCTCATTGTTTCTAAAGATAAACCAAATTCTAATAATCTAAATATGCACATCTGTGCATGATTGTTGAACTGATTGAAATGGTGCAAAGTCTAGTTGCAAGTCTATTTGCAGCGGTGGGACTCACATATATACATTATTAAATCTTTATATATTTCATTCACACATATCTACTATTCAGAAACCTTGCATCCACCAATTTTGTAATACTCCACTTGAAATGTTGTAGGAGAATCCTTGACTCAGATTAAGATATACAACAAAGGGAAGAAACAAACTCCATGGCCTTCTCTCGTTGTTCTCAAATGTCTTGAAAGCTCAAAATGTTATAGCACTTCATTCTGTGTGAACCCCCAATCCTAATACCTGCAAAACAATAAGAAGAAACACATTAGATGGTGAAATGCAAGCAAAAAAAAGGATTCCCCATGAAATCCATTTACAAAGCTTAAATTAGGAAAAGAGATGAACACAATAAGAAAGCAATAAAATAGAGATTGAATCCTAATTAAACTAGCAAACTCATGATCCCATGGGGGAATTGGTGCCAATTTGATGTGAAAATTAGCTCTTTCCCAATTCCTATGATGCAAGCTTGATGAATGTTGATGAATGATCCATTTTGATGAAGGATGGTGAGTGCTCCAATGGAAAAATCTGCATAACTTAGCTAAGATTCAATGATAATGGATGGAATTTGCTAAATATTTGAGCATAGTAAGTTTACTCAAATTGTGGATGATGAAATGAAGAGATTAGCCTCTTATTTATAGATGAGATTGATTAGAGAAGAGGAAAAATGGATGAATGTGGGACTAATCTTCAACAAATGAGAAGAAGCCACATGTCATCATGTGAATGGTTGAGGAATGAGCACATTTTGAAGAATGTGCAAAGAGGGGGGAGATTAAAATTCAAAATATGGCTTGAAGGATGAGGTAAAAGGTGAAGCAAATGCACATGGCTCAAGAAAAGGACATGTAAGAGATTTTAAATGCTTTGTTGGAAGGGACAAGTCCTTTTGGGGGGATATTTCAAATTTGAGGAATATTCCATCTTTGATGCCTTTTGAATGAAAATAAGAGATTTAATAAATCAAATAAATTGATTTATTATTACCCAGGTAGGAAAAATCTAGAGGATTTGATGGATTAAAACTAAGATTAATCAGGATTTGATTAATTTAAAGGAGATTAGCTGATTTGACCATTTCGACTTAGATTTTAGGATTTAAATAGCTCAAAATGAGAAGAGATGGATTTAGACTTAGTTAAATAAATATTTTTGATTTATTTAACCAAAGGGGTGATGTTAGATTAAATTAGATAAATGTTTGATTTATTTAATTTAATTAGATGAACTTTAGAGATTTAATCAAATAATATGGATTATTTAATTAAATAAAGATAGGAAGATGAAATGACCTAGCTAATTACACAAAGACAATGATTTAATTAAATTGAGGGATTTATTTAATTAAAAGGAGAATTATGATGAATTTAATCAAATAAGGCTGTTTGATTAAATGGTTAGATAGAGGGATAATTCAGGATGAGGCGATGTTAGTAGATCAGGATCGAGTGTGTGATATTAATCTGTATATTTTTGATGTCTACATTTTGCCCCTGTTTGAAGTGATGCACTTGATGCGTTGGTTCAAAGAAGAAACTGGCTTTATCAAAATTCAAAAAAAATCTAATTTTTTGGATGCCCCACTGTTGCCCCAGCGAGAAGAATTATGTTGATATATTGCCCCCTCGAGAGATCAGTGGAAATACTAATTTCCAATCGAGATCGTGATAAAATGTGAGAGGAGTGGTTCTACTAATTAGAGGATGAAAGATAATTCTTTAGAAAGATCAAATATTTGACGTAGACAATTTTGATGATGTATAGATAGTCATTGAACATGGGTAGCCTCATGTATATTTTGATATATTACACATAGTTGATCTTGATTTGTACCATGACAATTACATTATTAATGATATAAATGAGATGATTATGATGTTTGGATGATATGATGATGCATGGATGATATGGATGCACATGATATGATATGATGCTTTTATGATTATGCAAATAGATGATAAATGTATGGTTTATGAGATGTTTAGAATAACCAATCTATAATATGCACTGATGGGGATGAAAGCATGTGGTATGATTAATGCTTTCTATATGATATGATATGCAGTATGCAGTATGCTAACGGTTTGTGGATGCAAGATAGATGCAATGGTGATGATTTATGATTTAATTGTCATGGTACCATGTTAGCGTGAAAAGAAAGAGATAGAATAAAACAAGAGATTCCAACAAGACATGAGATGATGATGATGATGATTACTTTCCGAGGAGTTGGTATTTTCAAAGGGCCAATTACCTTATGTTTGATAAAACATGTAGGCATGATGCATCGTGGTATAAAGAACCAGGATGGCATTGTGCCTAATGCGATGGAATTTGACTCGACAAATAGATAGGAGTATTCTTGTTCACACTTGACATATGAAAAACTTGCTAGGACGTACCTAACAAAGAAAGTATTCGCCAAATTATATTACAAGAACGTCCAACAAACAAAGCATATAAAAAGATAATGATCGTTGCCCCATTCCTATCTCTATAAATCCCTTTGTTGGGCACATCATTGAGAGGTCCTTGGAATGAGCACAGTAAGATAAATCAAAAGAAAAGATCAAGTAAACAAACAAGTCAATGTTCTTCATACCTACAACCAAAGGGATGTGTTTTGTTTAAGATAAGTATCCAAAGTGATATCCAAAATGATGCCCATTGTCGAAACGATATATCCTAGGACATGCATTGTATAGGATGATGATGGATTGATAAGTTGTTTGATAAGATGTTGGTATAAGGTTGATTGACATGTTTGAAAATGATCAGGATTTTGATTTTGTATTTAAAATTTTGAAGTTTTCTTTTGATTTTACATTTGAAGCTTGCTTTTGTTGATTGTTGTACTTGTTTCTATTTGTTTTGCCAAAGGGTGAGTGTGATGATTGATTTATTATGGATGATTATGGATGATTGATTATTGTGGGTGAAAGCGAGATGGGACAAATGGATTTTTTGGGTTTTTTGAATGTTTTTGATCTTTTTGAAATGTTTTGAGGCTATTTTTTGGGTTTTCTGATTTTATGACTATTTTTGGATTTTTAGATTTTTTTGCAATGTTTTTGGGTTTTCTGATATTTTATGAATGTTTTTGGATTTTGTGTCTTAGGGGCTGATCAAATATTAGTCTTGCCTACATTTAAGCTCAGAGACGACATAGTTCAGATTCCATGTTTTTAACATTTTCTATTTTTATGAGTGATTTTGGATTTTGATGTGTTTTGGATGTTTTTGGACTTTTCGCACAATTTTGACGACTTGGATATGGATGTGTGTGATGATATCAGTGCTTTGTTTAGGATTTTGTTGAAGACCAACCTAAGGTTGACTGATCAAATCGATGGATTGATGATGATGATAAAATTGTTGAGGATGCACACCAAAGCAAGGATAGTGTTAAGCGACACAATGATCGGGAAGGATATCCCAAGATTATGGATTGATTGGACTTGATTGATCAGGATTTTGAAGCTTGATTTGGAACAAAATTGTTTTGAATGATTCAATGTGAAGTTGAAGCACACATTAAATGCAATTGATATTGATTGTTTGGATTGATGTTCGATGAAAAATGAAGATTGATAAGGAATTTCTTCTCGCCAAAATGTGCCATGGGTTAGTGATTTGGATTTTTTCCCACAAGTGGTGGACTAATTTTATTTCACATTTGCAAATGTTCGGATCACCACATAAGTTTGAGGATATAGATTAAGATTTATTCCCAAAGAAAGATGTAAATATCTACCCCCAATTTCTAGCAATGTATGGAATCCCATGGATGGGTGCTTGGATAGGTGTATGGATGGATGTATATGGATTATCTTGTGATAAGATAAGGTGTTCAAATAAAGAATGCTCATTTGGATAATGCTCATGGCTCAGATAATGTTGGGTAGGATAGGATCAATGAAAATGACCCATGTCAAGATGTTTACTATAAGCAAGCATAAAGTGTGCACCAAACTTTTACCAAGATCAAGATAATTTGGACTATGGATGCAGATGGGTAAAGATGGATTGGATAAATGGTTCATGGATAAATGGATTTATTATGGATGAGATAGATGGAATGCTGGATTTATTATGGATGGGATAAGATGCTTTCACCTGAACTAGCACACGTAGATGCTTGATTCTACACATGATGCCTATTTTCCAAGTTTTCATCATGGTACCTGCCCAAAGTGCCACCAAAGTGGTTTTCACTAGAGGACAATTTTTTTCTCTACTATTTTCAATCTTTTTCTGATTTTTTTTGGATTTTCATTTTTTTTTTGTATTTTTCTATGAAAGATTGAAAGCTCATGTCGAACCACAAGGTGGTTCTGATGTAGATGCTTCTGTCATGATGTGCCATTGATAACCTGCTTGAAGAAATTTCTTTTCTAAGATACATGCACTTGAATGCAACTTTTGGGATTCTTGATCTGCTTTATTGATATCAGGGTTAACTCTGTCTCTATGCGCACATCGCGATAGAGTGCCTTCATAATCCTTATGATGAAGGGTTGCTACCAATACATGGTCAATGTGAGAATTGGATATCATGTGTGGAGGAATGGATGGAGTGTGTTTAGGGATAAAAGATGGATTGGTTGACAGTTTGGAACCTTTGATTCTCCAAACTTGGGAAGATGAGCAATGATGGGTGGATACGAAAGTGTGCATGGAATTAGGACCAACTGCTTGATATACTTTGTACATCACTTGGGAAGCCTAATTTTTCCTTTGTGGACATCTTTGATGGATACTTTTCCCTTTTTTATTTAGCCCCATAGTTTCTTTGACTGATGGAGTTTGATAGGGATAATCTGTCTTTGTATTCTTTGGTATCCATGTGTATTTGATTTTTCCATCACGCTTTGCTTCTTTTGATTTGATAACGTTATTTGTGCTTTGATTCAAATATTTTTTTTGATGTTGGTCCCAATTTGTGGATGAAGTGATGGGTGGATGAAGATTCATGATGTGGCTGTAGTATTGACACTAGTTTCATCACAAGGACTCTTCGTGCTCCCTATGTTGACATTTGCTTGAGACATAGTTTCCCCTAGTATGGTGGTAGTAGCAACTTCGTGCTTTGATTCTGTCTATTCTAAGAGCTCTTGTTTAGAATGAATTCTATGATAAATGACCATTGTAGATGATGTTATTGGAATTTGTTGCTCTACTGACTTTAGAATATCATGTTCTGTCTAACCTATTTCCCTGAGTGGATACTGCTGGATATATTCATACATGATGTCCTCAGTATGAATTTGGGATATGTTTGATCTTGATGTTGTCAACTCAATAACTTGCTCTTTTTGTGTAATAATGTCAGGAGTAAAAGAATCATGTTCTGAATGAAGATCGTCCATGTGCCCATCCATAGAAAGCATCTCATGGGTAGATGGGGGAGTATGTTCATTTTGTATAGATAGGAGAGTGTCCATTAGATCATTGTAGTATCTTGGAGATAAAAATTCTTGATCTAGAATGATTTCGGAGTTGCTTTCGTCATGCTTTGGATCAAGTTCTTGACATGGGTCAATTTCAAGGGATGGATTGCTTACAAAGGGTTCTTGGATACCTTCATTAGGCATAGGAAGTGGCTCAATATCCTCTTGATATTTGAGTGAATTTGGATCAAGTCTAAAGTTGGAATATTTCGAGCCAATTTTTTTGTTTTTTCAAGTAACAGATTACCAATTACCAACAGTGCACCCGTTAAGGTTAGATGGATAAACCCAAACGTGCAAGAAAGCAACTCTAACCAGAATGGCGCCGATGATGGCGAGCATTGGTCAGAGGATCTTCTATTCTAAATACAGAAAATAACTCAACGTCAAGTATGTGCTACCCAATCCAAGGCGGAGTGAGGGGCGACCATATGACGGAGTGATTACAGAAAGCAAAGCTTGAATTAAAATGCTGAAAGCTTGAAAACTACTCGACACCCAGAATGTGCTTGCTCACCCAGAATGGGAAGTAGCTACCATAGGGCAGAGATAAATTTAATACAACAACATTAATGAAATAAGCGTTACAAATTAGAATTGAGCCACAATGATAAAGACTGCCAGTACTACTGTCAGTTTACAAGAATAATAATCAACCGTCTGCCAATAGCTTAGAATATTGAGGGCTCAGCGTTACATCAAAGAACTTCTTAGCATGAAAGGAAATGCCAACAAAACAACTTCAAAGATCAACTTGTACATCTGATTTTGTTACAAATCTGTATTTTGAATGAATAACCAGCAACCTTTGAAATCCTTCACATGTTCATAACTTCCACAAATCTCATCCGATTAACACGAAACAGGATGCAAAATGCCCTAACAATGATGGCGACTAAACAAAGACTCTAAAAATAGATCAACTCATTCCCAATTATTAATGCACGAATTTCTATGCAAGTGAATGGTACGGCCTAGTGCAGAAATTCAACTTGGCTTTTAAAATAAAATACACCACAATAAAATCTGATATTTGGAACAATGAATCGCCTCTCCTAAACAAAGATATAAATGCAATACCCAGAATGCCTTTTTTTGTATTTTTTGACTTACAATGAAAAACGTAGATCTGCTGTATTAAATGATGCTAAATGGCTGAAACAATAATATGCTAAAACAGATTTAACAATGCAAAATTGAACACAAGACGTATGAACTAAAATGCACTCACAAGTAGACTGAAATTCACCACTAGATGTTGTCTTGCAAACACGAAGTGATGCCCAAGCTAGGAGGCCTTCATTCCTCGAAGCAGTCCCAGAGCCAATCCGGCAACATAACAGTATAGTCGTCAAAAGATCCCAAAATGATGCACAAGACTCCTCTTTATAAGTTTCGTTTGACTTCACGAAACCCTAAAATCAGCTTTTAGGTCAAAACCTCTCATCTCCTCAAGATGGCGTACTCCTTTATGGCTTAAGATTTGATATTTTAAATAAATATCATGCTTTGATAATTTCGCCCTTCATATCCTTGCTTTGACTTTGCAATAATTAAAATATTCTTTTAATGAGGGCGCCACCCTCAAAGACCCCTTTTTAAAAACATCTTTAAGTCATTAATCTAGGCCCATGGTCAACGTTAAAATATAATATTTAAACGTGACTTTTTTAATTAAATGACTTAGCTTATCCCTCCGGAGGTGCCCTGAAGCCAATACTGAGCCAAACATCTGACCAAACTGAAGCAGGAAGTCAACCGAGCTGAACTCATCTGGAAAGCTGCCAAAAATAGAATTTACTAAAAATAGTAAATTCCAAAAAGTGCTCTGAATGCCGAGATGAACATACCAATCGCAGCCCCTCTCGAAAACCTTAAGGAATCCGCCATTGAATCCACCATCTCTGGATCCAAGACCTCCCTCAAAAATAGGGAAACCCTAATTTTACCTTCCTAATTAGCCTCGGTTTCCAAAAGGCCAACGCCACATGAACCATCGTGTTTGAGAAGGGGACATTACCATTTCTACTAAAAAATCATAAAAGTGTGGGGTGGCTTCAGAACGACCATTCTTGCACCAACAAATAGATCAAGGATTTTGGAAATTCTAAAACATGGGTTTTAATTAGGACTTTCCGTTCATGGAGATTGACCCATACGACAAGAGTCCCTTTTCAGATCCATCATATCAGAGCCAACTGCGTGATATTGGCATTTATTCCAATACCCACATTTATATCCCTGTTGGAAATACTCTTAGCTTTAGAGTGTTATCGGTTGAGTCGTTCCCTTGGGTGAGTACTTTTTCCCCAAGGTAGGCCCTCTAAGATAAACAAAAGCGAATAAACACATTCATAGTTTGATTGAACCTCATTTAGAAACAAAGGGAGAACGTATGAAATAAGTTTACTCACACTCGCAAAGTGTTTTTTTCAATTTTAAACCCAAAATGAAGTGTGGAGGTGATTACTTATGCAACCTAATGTCACCAAAAGCCTTTTGATTCTCAAGATCACCGTGAGGTGCAAAAGAAGCACATACATCTTTTGATGGCATTACTTTGTGTAAGTAATTACAAAACAATGAGAATACTTGTTCATTTTAAGTCCACAAAGCAAAAGTGAATTCTTTTTATAGCACCAAATAAAATGTGGAATTTTCCTTGTTCAATTGTTAGCCTCAAGCGAAATCTAGTGAGTTTTTCCTAAAGTTCATTTTAGCCCTTTGTAGCAAAAAATAAAAATGTTCTTTTTAGATCCCAAAAGAAATTTAGTAGGTCCCAAAAGCTTGAAAGATAGCAAATCCTTAGAAGAGGGATTATAATTTCTTCCCAAAGTGTTTAAAAACACTTGTTACAATGATGTGATAATGCTTTTTCTTTGACTTCCATGCTCCATGATATTTTAAAACCTACAATACAAGCTCAAAATGTCAAATGAAATCAAGAAACAAGAAGATATGAGGGTTAGATAGATGATTGAGCATAAAAACCCTAAAAGTTAGACCAAGTTTCATTATGATTTGGAATTAAATGAAAATTTGAAAATATTAACTCTATAAAAGAAGATAATAACCTAAATCATTGGATATTTTATGAAATTCTACCCCATTTCAAAAAAAAAATCTTCAAAAAAGATCAAAAAATGACCAAGATATGGCCATTTTAAGTTTGAATGAAAAAGTAAGAAATTCCAGCGGTCCTATCTGTGACGGCGGCTCTGTTTGATTTTGTAGCAGTGCTATATGGCAACGCTGGAGACTTAGCAGCGCAGTTTGAATTTTTGAGCAGTTTTGTATGGTGATGCTGGACTGTGAGTGGTTATGTTGACTGTGAGCAGTTTTGTTTGCTGTAAACACCAAAAACATCAAAAACCACAGAATTTTCTCAAAAAACATGATTTGATCTTCCAATAGGCCCTCCTAGCACCAAATGTGTGAACCTCCAATCCTAATACCTGTAAAACAATAAGAAAAAACACATTAGATGGTGAAATGCAAGCAAAAACAAGGATTCCCCATGAAATCCATTTACAAAGGTTAAATTAGGAAAAGAGATGAAGAACACAATAAGAAAACAATAAAATAGAGGTTGAATCCTAATTAAACTAGCAAACTAATGATCCCATGAGGGAATTGGTACCAATTTGATGTGAAAATTGGCCCTTTCCCAATTCTTATGATGCAAGTTTGATGAATGTTGATGAATGATCCACTTTGATGAAGGATGGTGAGTGCTCCAATGGAAAAATATGCATAACCTAGCTAAGATTCAATGATAATAGATGGAATTTGCTAAATATTTGAGCATAGTAAGTTTACTCAAATTGTGGATGATGAAATGAGGAGATTAACCTCTTATTTATAGAATGCCAAGATGGATGAATGCCCAAAATAGAGCAATGTGGAACTAACATTCATCCAATGGAAAAATCCACTTGTCAACCTATGAGTGGATGGAGGATGTGCAAGTTTTGAGGATTGTGCTAATAAATACCTATTTTTGAATTTTGAATTTGTTCAAATGACATGCAAGAGGGAAGAAAGAATGCAATGAATGCCACTTGGCTCAAGGCAAAGGACATGTAAGAGAGAGTAAATACCTTGTTGGATGTACATGTCAACTTGGATTTTGAATTCAAACTTGGAGAATATTCCAAAAAGATGCCTTGTTGAGGAAAATAGAGATTTAATAAATCAATTAAATCTATTTTCATGTGCAAGTGGTAAAAGTTGGAGGATGGGACATGAGAGGAGATTAAATTAATCAAAGTTAATTAATTTAATGAAGGGGGTTAAATGATGTGACCTATTTGACTTAAATTTGTGGATTTATTTAAATCAAGTATGAGAAGAATGTGATAAGGATTAATTAAATAAAGATTTTGATTTATTTAATTAAAAGAGGTGATTGTTAGATTAAACTAAATAAGGTTTTAATTTATTTAATTTAATAGATAGACTTTAGAGATTTGATCAAATAAAACAAATTATTTAATTAAATAGGGATAATTAGATCCGCATGATTATTAATTTTAATTATCGAGAAGAGGTGACCACTAGATAATTGGCTTCATTTAATTAAGAATATTGGATGAATTCTAATCAGATGGAAGGGTATTTGATTAAATGGTTAGACCGAAGGATCATTCAGGATGAAACGATGTTAGTGGTCAGGATCAGATGTGCAATGTCAATCGATACATTTTACGTGTCTACACATTCCACTGTTCCTTTTTAAAAAATCTAAAGGCATACCAAACTCCTACACTACGGTTATAGAAAAAAGGAAAAACACTAATACACTGCTCATTGCTTCTAAAGATAAACTAAAATCTAATAATCTAAAAATGCACATTGTGCATGACAGTTGAACTGATTTAACAAAGTCTAGTTGCAGTGGTGTGAGTCATGCTACATATTATTAAATATTTATATATTCCATTCATACATATCTATTATTCAGAAACCATGCATCAACAATTATGTAATACTCCACTTGAAAAGGAGATCCTTGACTCGACTTGAGATATACAACAAAGGAAGAAGACTCATGGCTTCTCCTACATTCTTGAATGTCTTGAAATTCAAAATTATAGCGCTTCATTCTTTGTTCTTTTTGTGGAATTAAAAGCAAGCCAAACTCTGCAATGGTTATAGAAAATGGAACAACACTAATACACAATCCTACTTCTAAAGATAAACTAAAATCTAATAATCAAAACATGCACATCTGTGCATGATAGTTGAACTACTGATGCAAAGTCTAGTTGCAAGTCTAGACACAGTGCAACTCACATACATATTATTAAATCTTTATATATTTGGCATACCAAACTCCTACACTATGGTTATAGAAAAAAGGAAAAACACTAATACACTGCTCATTGCTTCTAAAGATAAACTGAAATCTAATAATCTAAAAATGCACATCTATGCATGACAGTTGAACTGATTTAAATGGTGCAAAGTCTAGTTGCAGTGGTGTGAGTCATGCATACATATTATTAAATATTTATATATTCCATTCATACATATCTATTATTCAGAAACCATGCATCAACCAATAATGTAACACTCCACTTGAAATGTTGTAGGAGAATCCTTGAATCGACTTGAGATATACAACAGATGGAAGAAGACTCTGTGGGCTTCTCCTATCGTTCTTGAATGTCTTGAAATTGCAAAATGTTATAGCACTTCATTCCATTGTTGCTTTTTGTGGAATCTAAAAGCAAGCCAAACTCCTGCACCATGGTTATAGAAAATGGAACAACACTAATACACAACTCGCTACTTCTAAAGATAAACTAAAATCTAATAATCGAAACATGCACATCTGTGCATGATAGTTGAACTGATTTAACCGATGCAAAGTCTAGTTGCAAGTCTAGTTGACACAGTGCGACTCATGCATACATATTATTAAATCTTTATATATTTGATTCATACATATCTATTATTCAGAAACCATGGATCCAAAAAAAATTTAACACTCCACTTGAAATGTTGGAGGAGAATCTTTGACTTGGCTTGAGATATACATCAGAGGGAAGAAACAGGCTCCATGGCCTTCTCTTGTCCTTCTCAGATGTCTTGAAAGCTCAAAATGTTATAGTGCTAAATTCCACTATTCCTTTTTGTAGAATTTAAAAGCAAGACAAACTCTTGCACCAGGCTTATAGAAACAAGGAACAACACTAATACATAGCTCGTTGCTTCTAAAGATAAATCAAAATCTAATAATATAAACATGCACATTTGTGCATGACAGTTGTACTAATTTAAAAAGTGCAAAGTCTAGTTGCAACGGTGCAATTCATGCATACATATTATTAAATCTTTATATATTTTATTCATACATATCTATTATTCAGAAACCATGTGCATCCACCAATTTTGTAACACTCCACTTGAAATGTTGCAGGAGAAACCTTGACTCGGCTTGAGATATACAACAGAGGGAAGCAACAGTCTCCATGGCCTTCTCCTATCATTCTCAGATGTCTTGAAAGCTCAAAATGTTATAGCAAATCATACCACTATTTTTTTTTGTAGAATCTAAAAGCAAGGAAAACTACCCCACCAAGGGTATAGAAAAAAGGAAAAACACTAATAAGAAACTCGCTGCTTCTAAAGATAAATTTAAATCTAATAATCTAAATATGCACATTTGTGCATGAAATTTGAATTGATTTAATTAGTGCAAAGTCTAGTTGCAAGTCTAGTTGAAGCGGTGTGACTCATGCAGACATATTATTAAATATTTATATATTTCATTCATACATATCTATTAAACCATGCATCCACCAATTTTGTAAC
This sequence comes from Sequoia sempervirens, assembly GCA_007258455.2. Taxonomy (NCBI): domain Eukaryota; kingdom Viridiplantae; phylum Streptophyta; class Pinopsida; order Cupressales; family Cupressaceae; genus Sequoia; species Sequoia sempervirens. Next base: position 219,788 of record VDFB02013093.1, on the reverse strand, counting down.
ACTCCACTTGAAATGTTGCAGGAGAATCCTTGACTCAACTTGAGATATACAACAGAGGGAAGAAATAGACTTCATGGCCTTCTCTTGTCCTTCTCGGATGTCTTGAAAGCTCAAAATTTTATAGCACTTCATTCCATTATTCCTTTTCGTAGAATTTAAAAGCCACAAATTTTGGTAACAATCCACTTGAAATGTTGCAGGAGAATCCTTGACTCGACTTGAGATATGCATTAGAGGGAACTAGACTCCTTGGGCTTCTCTTGTCGTTCTCGAATGTCTTGGAAGCTCAAAATGTTATAGCACTTCATTCCATTGTTCCTTTTTGTAGAATCTAAAAGCAAGGAAAACTCCTACACCAAGGTTATAGAAAAAAGGAACAACACTAATACACAACTTAGTCCTTCTAAAGATAAACTGAAATCTAATAATCCAAACATGCACATCTATGCATGACCATTGAACTGATTTAATTGGTGCAAAGTCTAGTTCCAATTCTAGTTATAACAGTGCAACTCATGCATACATATTATTAAATCTTTATATATTTAATTCAATCATATCTATTATTTATAAACATGCATCTGCCAATTTTGTAACACTCCACTTGAAATGTTGTAGGAAAATATTTGACTCGGCTTGAGATATATAGTAGAGGGAAGAAATAGACTCCATGGCCTTCTCTTGGTCTTCTCGAATGTCTTGAAAGCTCAAAATGTTATAGCACTAAATTCCACTATTCCTTTTTATAGAATTTAAAAGAAATCCAAACTCCTGCACCATGGTTATAGAAAAAAGGAACAACACCAATACACAACTCACTGCTTCTAAAGATAAACTAAAATCTAATAATCTAAACATGCACATTTGTGCATAACAGTTGAACTAATTTAAACAGTGCAAAGTTTAGTTGTAGCGGTGTGACTCATGCATACATATTATTAAATCTTTATATATTTCATTCATACATATCTATTATTTAGAAACCATGCATCCACCAATTTTGTAACACTTCACTTGAAATGTTGTAGGAGAATCCTTGACTCAGCTTGAGATATATAGCAGAGGGAAGAAACAGACTCCATGGATTTGTCCTATCATTCTTGGATGTCTTGAAAGCTAAAAATTCTATAGAAATTCATTCCACTATTAATTTTTGTAGAATCTAAAAGCAAGCCAAACTCCTGCACCAAGGTTATAGAAAAAAGGAGCAACACTAATACACAACTCACTGCTTCTAAAAATAAATTTAAATCTAATAATCTAAGCATGGACATTTGTGCATGACATTTGAACTGATTTAAATGATGCAAAGTCTAGTTGCAAGTCTTGTTGCAGTGGTGTGACTCATGCATACATATTAATAAATCTTTATATATTTCATTCATGCATATGAGATGTATTATAGTAAAGATTTGAATAAGATAAACTACTCTAAATTCCATCAAACAAATCTTTTAAAACGTTCCATTGTTCTCTATTCTCAAGGATTTATTAAACCATATTGGCTCTCATATTTTGTATATGCACTATGCTTGTTAAAATGACAACTTGAGAAATGAGATGTTATTCAACATGCAAGACAATTAAGTTCCTACATGAAACTAATGTGATGAAAGCTATGATGCTATGATAATGAAGATTATGACGAATGGATAATGTTGCTAAACTATGTGATACAAATTCTATGATAAGAAGTTAAAATGATTCTACATATGCTCAAATGATTAATGATATGATAATCTAAAATAAAACTATAAAGAAAAACATGATTTAAAATGCAACTACAAAGTAAAACACGATTCCAAAATGCTGACTACAAAGATAAACATGGTTCTATATGCAACTACAAAGCGAAACATGATTCTAACTATATACTCCAAATGCTCCAATGCTCCAAAGCTATTCTTGCATGATAAATCTACTCGAATGTGGGATGCAAAATACTATGGAAAAGGGTTGTATTTATAGGCTTTTCCAAGCATCTTGTGATGTGGCAGCGAATGACGGTCTAGATTCAAACAAGAGGGATGAATAGTGGATATGGAGAGAATTAAGAAGAGTGTTCCCTTGACCAAAGAAAACATGCCAAATGGATGAAGGAATAAAGTGTGTGAGAAAAAGACCATGTGTTTGAAAGTTTGTTGAAGAAGTATGTGAGGAATAAGCCATGTGTTTAGAAATTTGTTGAAGATAATTCTAATTAAAAATTAGAATTATTTAATTTCATGTGACCTTGGTGAGGTGGCATGAAAATTTGTAGACATGTGCTTGAATTCCAAATTTGGGATTAGTGAGAATTAATTAAATAAAACAAACTTTAGAAATTTGTTTATTTAATTAAATTAGAGGAATGTGATTTTAGACTTGGAGAATTAGAAGATATGAACTATATAAATAAATCGAGAATTTATTTATAAGTAGATGAAATATTAATTAAATAACTAGTATTTAATTAATTAAATGTATTAACTGATTTTAGGTGTATACAATATCTATTATTCAGAAACCATGCATCCACCAATTTTGTAACACTCCACTTGAAATTTTGCAGGAGAATCCTTGACTTGGCTTGAGATATACATAAAAGGGAAGAAAGAGACTCCATGGCATTCTCTTGTCATTCTCGGATGTCTTGAAAGCTCAAAATGTTATAGTACTTCATTCCACTATTCCTTTTTGTAGAATCTACAAGCAAGCCAAACTTCTGCACCAAGGTTATAGAAAAAAGGAACAAAACTGATACACAACTCCCTGCTTCTAAACATAAACTAAAATCTAATAATTTAAACATGCACATTTGTGAATGATAGTTGAACTTATTTAAATGGTGCAAATTATAGTTGTAGTGGTGCAACTCATGCATACATATTATTAAATCAATATATATTTCATTCATACATATCTATTATTTAGAAACCATGCATCCACCAAATTTGTAACACTCCACTTGAAATGTTATAGGAGAATCCTTTACTCGGCTTGATATATACAATAGAGGCAAGAAATACACTCCATGGCCTTCTCTTGTCATTTTTGGATGTCTTGAAAGCTCAAAATGTTATAGTACTTCATTCCACTATTCCTTTTTGTAGAATATAAAAGCAAGCCAGACTCCTGCACCAAGGTTATAGAAAAAAGGAACAACACTAATACACAACTCGTTGCTCTAAAGATAAACTGAAATCTAATAATCTAAACATGCACATCTGTGCATAAAAGTTGAACTGATTTAAACAGTGCAAAGTCTAGTTGTAGTGGTGTGACTCATGCATACATATTATTAAATCTTTATATATTTCATGCATACATATCTATTATTGATAAACCATGCATCCACCAATTTTGTAACACTCCACTTGAAATGTTGCAGGAGAATCCTTGAATCAACTTGAGATATAATGCAGTGGGAAGAAACAAACTCCATGGCCTTCTCCTGTCTTTCTTGGATGTCTTGAAAGATGAAAATGCTATAGCACTTCATTCCACTATTACTTTTTCTAGAATCTAAAAGAAAACCAAAAAATTGCACCAAGGTTATAGAAAAAGGGAACAACACTAATACACAACTCACTGCTTCTAAAGATAAACTAAAATCTAATAATCAAATCATGGACATCTGTGCATGATAGTTGAACTAATTTAAATGGTGCATAGTCTAGCTGTAGTAGTATGACTCATGCATACATATTATTAAATATTTATATATTTTTAAATTCATACATATCTATTATTCAGAAACCATGCATCCACCAATTTTGTAACACTCCCCTTCAAATGTTGCAGGGGAATCCTTGACTCGGCTTGAGATATACAGTAGAGGGAAGAAAAAGACTCCATTGCCTTCTCCTCTCTTTCTCGAATGTCTTGAAAGCTCAAAATGTTATAGCACTTCTTTCCACTACTCCTTTTTATAGAATCTAAAAGCAAACCAAACTCCTACAACACGGTTATAGAAAAAAATAACAACACTAATACACAACTTGCTGCTTCTAAAGAAAAACTAAAATATAATAATCTAAATACGTGCATTTGAGCATGATAGTTGAATTGATTTAAATTGTGCAAAGTCTAGTTCCAGTGGCATGACTCATGCAAACATATTATTAAAGCTTTATATATTTCATTCATACATATCTATTATTCAAAAACCATGCATCCACAAATTTTGTAACACTCCACTTGAAATGTTGTAGGAGAATCCTTAACTCAGCTTAAGATATACAACAGAGGGAAGAAACATACTAGATATCCTTCTCCTATCGTTCTCAAATGTTGTGAAAGCTCAAAATATTATAGCACTTCATTCCATTGTTCCTTTTTTTAAAATCTAAAAGCAAGAAAAACTCCTACACTAGGGTTATAGAAAAAAGGATCAACACTAATACATAACTCGCTGCTTCTAAAGATAAACATAAATCTAATAATCTGAACATGGACATATGTGCATGACAGTTGAATTGATTTAAACAGTGAAAATTTTAGTTATAGCGGTGCAAGTCATACATACATATTATTAAATCTTTATATATTTCATTCATACATATCTATTATTCAGAAACCATGCAACCACCAATTTTGTAACACTCCACTTGAAATGTTGCAGGTGAATCCTTGACTTTTCTTGAGATATATAACTGAGGGAAGAAATAGACTCTATAGCCTTCTCCTGCCATTCTCAGATGTCTTGAAAGCTCAAAATGTTATAGAACTTCATTCCACTCTTCCTTTTTCTATAATCTAAAAGCAAGCCAAACTTCTGCACCAGGGTTATAGAAAAAGGGAACAACACTAATATACAACTCGCTGTTTCTAAATATAAACTGAAATCTACTATCAAGACATGTACATCTGTGCGTGAAAGTTGAACTAATTTAAGTAGTGCAAATTCTAGTTGAAGCAATACAACTCATGCATACATATTATTAAATATCTATATTTTTTGAAATTCATACATATCTATTATTCAGAAACCATGTATCCACCAATTTTGTAACACTCCACTTGAAATGTTGTAGGGGAATCCTTGACTTGACTTGAGATATATAGTAGAGAGAAGAAACATACTCCATGGCCTTCTCCTGTCCTTCTCAGATGTCTTGAAAGCTCAAAATGTTATAGAACTTCATTCCACTATTCCTTTTGAGAGAATCTAAAAGCAAACCAAACTACTACAGCAGGGTTATAGAAAAAAGGAACAACACTAATACACAGCTCACTACTTCTAAAGATAAACTAAAATATAATAATCTAAAAATCCATATCTATGCATGATAATTGAACTGATTTAAATGACACAAAATCTAGTTGCAAGTCTATTTGTAGTGGTGCGACTCATGCATACATTTTATTAAATCTTTATATATTTCTTTCATACATATCTATTATTTAGAAACCTTGCATCCACCAATTTTGTAACACTCCACTTGAAATGTTGTAGGAGAAACCTTCACTCGGCTTGAGATATGTAGGAGAGGGAAGAAATAGAATAGATGGCCTTCTCTTATCGTTCTCGAATGTCTTGAAAGGTCAAAGTGTTATAGCACTTCATTCCAGAGTTCATTTTTTTAAATCTAAAAGCAAGGAAAACTCCTTCACCCGGGTTATATAAAAAAGGATAACCATTAATACATAGTTCACTGCTTCTAAAGATAAACTGAAATCTAATAATCTAAACATGCACATTTTTGCATGATAGTTAAACTAATTTAAATGGTGCAAAGTCTAGTTGCAAGTCTAGTTGTAGCGGTGGGACTAATGCATACATATTATTAAATCTTTATATATTTCATTCATACATATCTATTATTCAGAAACCATGCATCCACCAATTTGTAACACTCCATTTGAAATTTTGCAGGAGAATCCTTGACTCAGCTTGAGATATACAACAGAGGGAAGAAATAGACTCCATGGTCTTCTCCTGTTGTTCTTGGATGTCTTGAAAGCTCAAAATGTTATAGCACTTCATTCCACTATTCTATTTTGTAGAATCTAAAAGCAAGCCAAACTCTTGCACTAGGGTTATAGAAAAAAGGAAGAACACTAATACACAACTCACTGCTTCAAAAAATAAAATGAAATATAATAATCTAAACATGCACATTTGTGCATAAAAGTTGAACTGATTTAAATAGTGCAAAGTCTAGTTGCAGTGGTTCAACTCATGCATACTTATTATTAAATCTTTATATATTTCATTCATACATGTCTATTATTCATAACCATGCACCCACCAATTTTGGAACACTTCCCTTGAAATGTTGTAGGAGAATTCTTGAATCGGCCTGAGATATTTAATAGAGGGAAGAAAAAAAATCCATGGCCTTTCCCTGTAATTCTCATATGTATCAAGTGAAAACTCAAAATGTTATAGCACTTCATTCCGCTGTTCCTTTTTGTAGAATTTAAAAGCAACCCAAACTGCTACACCAGGATTATAGAAACAAGGAACAACACTAATACACAACTTGTTGCTTCTAAAAATAAACTAAAATATCATATTCTAAACATGCACATATGTATATGACAGTTGAACTAATTTAAACTGTGCAAAGTATAGTTCCAACGGCGTGACTCATGAAGACATATTATTAAATCTTTATATATTTCATTCATACATATCTATTATTCAAAAACCATGCATCCACCAATTTTGTAAAACTACACTTGCAATGTTGTAGGAGAATCCTTGACTCGGGTTGAGATATACAATAGAGGGAAGAATCAAAGTAGATGGCCTCCTCCTGTCATTCTCGGATGTCTTGAAAGCTCAAAATGTTATAGCACTTCATTCCATTGTTCCTTTTTGTAGAATTTAAAAGCAAGCCAAACTCTTGTAGCAGGGTTATAGAAAAATGGAACAAAACTAATACATAGCTCAATGCTTCTAAAGATAAAATGAAATCTAATAATATAAACATGCACAACTATACCTGATATTTGAAGTAATTTAAATGGTGCAAAGTCTAGTTGCAAGTCTATTTGTAGTGGTGCTACTTATGTATATATATATATTATTAAATATTTATATATTTCATTCATACATATCTATTATTTTGAAAGCTTGCATCCACCAATTTTGTAACACTCCACTTGAAATGTTGCAAGAGACTCCTTGACTTGGCTTGAGATATACAACAGAAGGTAGAAAAAAATTCCATGGCCTTCTCTTGTCATTCTTGGATGTCTTGAAAGCTCAAAATATTATAGCACTTCATTGCACTATTCCTTTTTGTAGATTCTAAAAGAAAGCTAAACTCCTGCACTAGGGTTATATAAAAATAGAACAACACTAATACACTGCTCGTTGGTTCTAAAGATAAATTGAAATCTAATAATCTAAACATGCTCATCTATGCATGATAGTTGAACTGATTTAAATGGTGAAAAGTCTAGTTGCAAGTCTATCTATAGTGGTATGACTCATGCATACATATTATTAAATCTTTATATATTTCATCCATACATATCTATTATTCAGAAACCATGTATCTACTGAGTTTGTAACACTCCACTTGAAATGTTGTAGGAGAATCCTTGACTCGGATTGAGATATATAGCAGAGGGAAGAAACATACTTTGTGGGATTCTCTTGTCGTTCTCGAATGTCTTGAAAGCTCAAAATGTTATAGCACTTCATTCCATTGATCCTTTTTGTAGAATCTAAAAGAAAGCCAAACTCTTGCACCCAGGTTATAGAAAAAAGGAACAACAGTAATACACAACTCATTGCTTCTAAAGATAAACTAAAATCTAATAATCTGAACATGCACATCTGTGCATGACAGTTGAACTCATTTAAATAGTGCAAAGTCTAGTTGCAAGTCTAGTTGCATTAGTGGGTATGTGTAGGATCATGATGGGCCAAAAAGTGGCAATGGGGAAAAAATTACGTTTTTCATCAACCCAAAAATGCGAAAATGTCGAGTTGACTTTTTTGTGGCTTGAATGTTAGTACACACCTCCGAAGTAATAACCAAACCAAGATCTCCATATCGGATATCTGATTCAAATCGGATATCCAATCCAAATCGGATATCCGATTTGAAGCAAACATATATATATAAATTGGGTTTGTTAAAATCATTTGACATTAACAAACAGGCCGATGCGCACAGTGAGGAGGTTCTCTGCATATCAGATATCCGATTTATCCGATACTTGTTTTGAAAAGGCTATATTTTAGATTTTTCTTTGCTTTGATCGAATTTTGAATTAGATTTGTATAATTTTAGTTAGTTTTCTATGGATTTTTTTTCAAAATAGGGTTTTTGATTGAATTTTTATGAAAAATTTGAGTTGAGAATGGATTTTGATTAAAAATGAATGTTTTTTTATGGATTTTGATTAAAAATGAAATTGTTTTATGGATTTTGATTTAAAAATAGTGTTGTTTATGTATTTGTATTAAAAATTAGAGAATTTTATATATTTTTGTTAAAAGGTAGGGTTTTTTTTTTTAAACTTGGGTATTTTTACAATATTTTCATTTATACTATCTAATTTCAATTAGATTAATTAGTTTTTAACTTTAATCAGGCATTATGGTTGCTAAAAATGAAAATGCACAAATTCCAAATGATCCACCAGCTGAGAATGAAAATGTACAAATACCAAATGCTCCACCACCTCCACAGCCATCAATTGAAGAATTAATTGGTGAAAAATTGTAGCAATTAAAGGCCATTTCTGAAGTTTATAAGAGAATCCCTCGATCATTCGAGATGTCAAACACATTCAAGGATATAATTAAAAATATAGAAACCCTCTCCACCCAACATAATGCCTTTCATTCATGGCGAGAAGACATGAGGGAATATTATGCATGTGGATTGTCTTATGATGATGTGAAAGATCTCAGAATAACCAAAGCCCAAATAGCCTCTTTATTTGTTAACCCCCACACTGGTTTTCCAGTTAATGTTAATAAACCAAAACTTTCTATAAAATGGTGCATGCATAGGGACATTGTAGATAACTTTTGGGATCGTTGGTGTATGGTTTTTGATAAACCACCAAACAACAATTGTGATATACCATTTTACTTTATTAAAAAATTATATACTGAGGTTGTGTTAGGGCATCATGCCAATTACTTTGACATTAAACCCTTCTAGGCCATTCATGGAGGTACTCCCTAGGATAGAACAGGGGCAGTTAGAGTAGTCCCACACCCATATGTTCCCCCTCCTCCCCTTCCTCTGCCACCTCCAGTATATCATCCAGATATTATGCAGGATGCGACCACACAAACTATCTAGGCTATTCACTCTTTGAGTGGCCTTTGGTTTCGCATGCATCTACAGTAGCCCAGCCACATTCTGGTGATGTTGGCGATGGTTCGAGTGTTGTTGCATCATCCTTGTTAGGTCCACATATTTGTGTGTCACATACTTACTCCATGTGCCACCAGATATGCTTGGGTCCTCTTGTACAGCCCGCTGAGCATCCCTTGGACACTTCTAATTATGACCTCCATAATGTGGACATTATAGATCAAACTTAGGGGAGTGGAGTGCACCCTACAGAGTCCTCTCCTACTAGAGAGGGGGACATTGGAATAGTGACACAGGTAAGATTTAAGTTGTAAATTCATAACTTGCATTTGTTTTTAAATGAATATTAATAAGAGATAGTATAATGTACTAATATTTATTTACATGGTCTATTTAATAGTTGATGTCTGAGGAGGAGCTCGCATAGGTGACTGATAGCACCCTTAGGGCCATTTCATTTGGCCTCGACACACACACAGTATATATTTTTGCACTCACTCATTTACATTTTTTTATTATATACTTGCTTGTCATTTGAATTGTCATATATGAAATTATATAATAACTTATATGTTTATCTTATTTTCCTCTTGTAGGAAATACCTAGTGCGAGTGAGGTGCAACATTGTCTAGATTATGGAAGTGCAATGTTAGATAAGGGGAAGGTAATTGAACTCAAATTCGATTGAATTAAGAATTTTAAGATCTTATATTGATTATACATACAATGACACAGATTGGTAGTTTCATATGTACTTGTCATTTTTATGTACATGCAATTATGAGGTATACGTCATTGTTGACAAGTGTGAGCAAGGTGCAGCCTTGTCCAGATTATGGAAGTGCAATGTTAGATAAGGGGAAGGTAATTGAACTCAAATTCAATTGAATTAATATTTTTAAGATCTATTATACATACACCAATATAGATTGGTATTTTCATATGTACTTGTCATTTTTATGTACAGAAAGTTATGAGCTATACATCATTGTTGACAAGTGCCACAACACCTAAAGGAGTACATATTGGAACACTTGAAGGAGTAGGTGTTGAAACACCTGAAGGAGATAAAGAAAAAGATCAACCTAAAGAGGTATGTGTTTATTTTATTTTGTGTTTGGTATTTATATGTTCCTATTACCAACAATTGTATGTTAACTTGGATCAATTTTATGTTTTTGTTCACATATATAGATTGACATTACAAAAGTTGGTTTGGTCGGTTCTTTGAGAGGGGCATATTCTAGGACTCCTGACCCTTTGAAGAGACGAATATTTCAGGTAATCAAGATTACAATTTTAGAGTTCAATTATAATTTAATGTATATTGATTTTGATGTTAATTATTCAATTTTAAATTATATAGTATAACTAATCTCAATTATGGTTTGAATTTTTCTTGTGCGGCTACCTTAGAGCCAGCGATGCCAAAGACTCCATTTGATGGTCCTTTTGAGTTTAGGATGAGATAGAGAGCATTTTGCATGTAAATTTTGAATAGACATCCCGAGATGGCATATGCCACGATACGTGAGAAAACTTTGTTTGAGTTGGTGTTGATGCCATTTTTGTATATGGGATAACTCAAGATTATTGGATAATTTGACATATAGAAGTTGACAATCAAAATTTAATTTCTTCCTCATGTGCATGATTAAACTCTTTGAAAATTTAATCAAGTGACAATGGTTAAATATCAATGCAAAGAGCATAAAAAATAATGGTTGTATTATGTAGTTTATATTCATATCACTGATTACATTGCATTGCACATCTTTCAAACTCAAAGCATTATTTCACATTGCATAACTAACAACTAGATGCTAATAGATGAAAAAATTTCAATTAAGATATAGTTTTTACAAATTCAACCCTAAGTAGTTATGCAATTACTTCACATTACATAACTAATAACTAGGAGCAAGTGTCAATTGCATTTGCTTGTCATGGAATTTTATGAGACCACATTTCTTTGAGGAATTTTTTCCAAAATTCACTAACTTGTCTATGCCACCACATTTTTCATACATGTGTACCAAATATTTTTATCAAACAATTCACTCGCTTGTTGTTATGGCTAAAAATGGGAACAAAATTGAATTTACAAAAAAATGCAAAAAATTGAAGAAAATAGTTAGAAACTACTTTAAAAAAAAAATTAATGGAATTTCCATAGCATACAGACATTGAGAGCCAAATAAAATATAGAGTTCAATCCATGAATTATAAAAAATAGATTTTCCTTGGTTATATTCATATCGTTGATGACATTGCACAAAACATACTACAACTGCATAAATATTAGATAGTGACAGTTGCCAAAAATGTCTATTACAATATAGTTTGTGACTTTGTACAAAGTCAACCTATAAACTGAGTACAAAGTTCCAAAAAAATCAATTATATTAAATGATGTGCTATAGGGCAGAACCTCCCGGTGATGAAGCTCCTTGTCTATGCTACCACATTTTTCATACATGTCTACCAAAGAATTTTATCAAACACTTCATTGCATTGCTGCTATGGCTGAAAGCCTAAAACAAGTGCTTTGGAACAAGCTATGGATGCTTGCAAAAATTATATCAAAGAATAATAGTAAGCAACAAGCTACGGTCTCATGATTTTTTTTTGTACGAAAATCAGCGTGATGTTATTTGCATTTTTTTGTAGGTTTTAAACATGTTTTTTGGCTATTTTTCAGTTTTAAATAGGAAGAAATCATTGACCAAAAGGTCAACGATTTTTTCAAAAAATCAGGGAAAAAATCGTCCAGCTTGCAGATTTTTTAAAAATAACGATTAATCGGATTTTTGTGCATATTTATGCTTCTATGATATAAACAACAAAACCACTATAAACTTGAATGCCATTTAAATTTGCATGATAAATATTCATCATTGAAACTTGAATTGTGGTTGCTTGATAGACAGAGTCTATTGATGCCAAGGTTCAATTTGTATGATTTTGAAAAAAGAAGCCAATTGAGTAGAGTTGTCAAAATTCTTTAGAAATCATAATAATTTATTTAGTACACTAGCCATTTTAATGTCTTCTTGCAATATCAAATGCTAAATCTATGAAGAAGTTAACTCTGGTGCCCACTAGTTTCCATTAAAAAGAAAGCAACAAGCTATAGTCTCATGGCTTTTTTTCACATGAAAATCAGTGTTGGAGTTCAGTTGGAGGGTGAAAAACTACTTGTAACTACATAAATAAATCTTGTTCTACAACTCGTATGACCTAACCGACTATTCCATCACGTTCGGATGGTTAATTTTAGGTTAGGTATGGTCCCCTTTCGCACCCAAATCAGCCGAAGCAATTCGAGCTACATTCAATCATCGAAATCCCTTAAGAGTCCAAAGTGAAAAAGGGAAACAATCTTTGAAAGACTATTTCTCAGAAACTGTGACTCCTACAAACTTTTTGTTTGAGGCTATGGGATTGTGTTGGGTCCCTCTACAATAAACTCTCTTTTTTTTTGCTATCTCGGAGGTGTTTTCTCGTGGTGGAAAATTTTCAACTGAGGGAAAAGTTGCAAAGTGGTGCAACATTCATTTAGCAACTCGTACGACCAAATAGACTATTCCAACACGTCTGTATGGGTACATTTATGCTAGGGATGGTTCTATTTTGTACTCAAATACGTCGAATCACTTCGAGCTACATTGGACTGATGATTTCCCTTAAGAGTCCAAAGTGTTAAAAGGAAAAAATCTTTGAAGGGATATTTATTGGAAACAGTGATGTTTACAAACTCTCTGTTTGAGGCTATGGGATCGTGTTTGGCCCATCTACAATAACCTCTCTTGGTTTTTGCTATCTCAAAGGCGTTTTCCTATGGTGGCAAGTTTTTAGCTGAGGGAAAAGTTGTCAGATACAAGTAGTGTAAAGTAGCAAAGTGGTGCAACTTTCATTTAGCAACTCATATGACCAAATGGACTATTCCAACATGTCCAGATGGGTACATTTACGCTAGGGATGGTCCTCTTTTGCAACCAAATACGCTGAATCACTCCGAGCTACATTGGACCGGTGATTTCCCTTAAGAGTCCAAAGTGCTAAAAGGAAGCAATCTTTGAAGGGATATTTCTTGGAAACCATGATGTTTACAAAATATTTGTTTGAGGATATGGGATTGTGTTTGTCCCATCTACAATAACCTCTCTCAGTTTTTTCTATCTCGAAGGCGTTTTCCCGTGGTGGCAAGTTTCCAGCTGAGGGAAAAGTTGTCAAATGCAAGCAGTGTAAAGTTGCAAAGTGGTGCAAATTTCATTCAGAAAATTGTACGACCAAACATAATGTTCCAACACATCTAGATGGGTACATTTATGCTAGGGATGGTCCTCTTTTGCACCCAAATACGTCGAATCACTCTGAGCTACATTGAATCGACGATTTCCCTTAAGAGTCCAAAGTGCTAAAAGGAAACAATCTTTGAAGGGCTATTTCTTGGAAATCGTGATGTTTAAAAACTTTTTCTTTCAGGCTATGGGATCATGTTTGTCCCATCTACAATAACCTCTCTCAGTTTTTTCTATCTCGAAGGAATTTTCCCGTGGCAGCAAGTTTTCAGTTGAGGGAAAAGTTAGATGCAAGCAGTGTAAAGTTTCAACAAATCGTACGACCAAAAGGATTATTCCAACATGTCTGGATGGGTATGTTTACGCTAGAGATGGTCCTCTTTTGTACCCAAATACGCCGAATCACTCTGAGCTACATTGGACCGGCGATTTCCCTTAAGAGTCCAAAGTGCTAAAAGACAACAATATTTGAAGGGCTATTTCTTGGAATCTGTGGCATTTACAGACTCTCCGTTTGAGGCTATGAGATTTTGTTTGGCCCATATACAATAACCTCTCTCGGTTTTTGCTATCTTGGAGGCGTTTTCCCGTGGTGGCAAGTTTTCAGTTGAGGGAAAAGTTGTCAGATGTAAGCAGTGTAAAGTTGCAAAGTGGTGCAACTTTCATTCAACAACTCATATGACCAAACAGACTATTCCAACACATCCGGATGGGTACATTTACACTAGTTATGGTCCTCTTTTGCACCCAAATACGCCGAATCACTCCGAGCTACATTGGACTGGCAATTTCCCTTAAGAGTCCAAAGTGCTAAAAGGCAGCAATATTTGAAGGGCTATTTCTTGGAAACCATGACATTTACAGACTCTTCGTTAGAGGCTATGGGATTTTGTTTTTCCCATCTACAATAACCTCTCGGTTTTTTTAATCTCGGAGGCGTTTTCCCGTGGTGGCAAGTTTTCAGCAGAGGGAAAAGTTGTCAGATGCAAGCAGTGTAAAGTTGCAAAGTGGTGCAACTTTCATTCAACAACTTGTACGACCAAACAGACTGTTCCAACATGTCCAGATGGGTATGTTTATGCTAGGAATAGTCCTCTTTTGCACCCAAATATCCTGAATCACTTTGAGCTACATTAGACTGGCGATTTCCCTTAAGAGTCCAAAGTGCTAAAAGGCAGCAATTTTTGAAGGGATATTTCTTGGAAACCGTGATGTTTACAGACTCTCCATTTGAGGCTATGGGATCATTTTTGGCCCATCTATAATAACCTCTCTTGGTTTTTTCTATCTCGGAGGCGTTTTCCTGTGGTGGCAAGTTTTTAGCTGAGGGAAAAGTTGTCAGATGCAAGCAGTGTAAAGTTGCAAAGTGGTGCAACTTTCATTCAGCAACTCATACAACCAAATAGACTGTTCCAACACGTCCAGATGGGTACGTTTATGCTAGGTATGGTCCTCTTTGGTACCCAAATACGCCAAATCACTTTGAGCTACATTGGACTGAGTGAAATTAGGTGAAAAATTAATGCAGATGCAAGGGCACAATCACAAACTCTTTACAACCTGCCTATTTGAGGCATCTAATAAGATTATTCTGACCTCTTTGGATAGTCTAAAACTCCCTTAAAACTTGACAAGCAACTAAATACACATTTCCCTCTTTAACCCCCTTAAACCCTTGTAATAGTGAGAAACTAGTTTTTGTCCAATTACTCCACAATTTTCCAAAATACCAGACCAACACATGACTGATTCAAACACCCATATCCAAGTTACACAACATATATGAGAAACAACATAGACTCCTTTGGACCAACGTTGACTTCCTAGACATTCCCCCTTGAAAAGGCTACTCAATTAGCCAAAAAATGCAAAGCAACATAGTTTCAAACACCACACAGACCCCTAAAACCTTGGGGAAGAAAATAAATTGCCAAGAAAACAAAGATTCTACAATTGGATTCCATTTGTATGGACCTATAACCATCAAATCAGAAAACCCTTATTTTTAGTGTAATTCTTGAGGGTTTATTGGATGTAGCACTTCCAAAACCTTTTAGATTATGGAACCACCTTAGAAACCTTTATTTAGGCCCCAATATTCTTAGAAAACAAAGAAACTTATGGTATCCTAGAGATTTTTGCAAATCCTAGGGTAAAAGCTCTATTTTCAAGTGAAAAAAAACCACCATTTTTAATCCTTTAACTCTTCATTTAATTTCAAAACCTAGTTCTCCACGACTTCCACTCTTGAAATATCATTTCCTAAGCCCTACCAACTCATCCCACTAAGTCACATTGGCACACAGTATGTGGGATGAGATTCAAGCCATTAAAATTGCAAAACTCTTATTCCCCTGTTCAGGAAACCATCTAAAGAAAGTCTGAGTTTTGAGGCACAAAATGAATAAAGAAACCCTCTATTAAGAAGTTAGAATAAATTCAAGACATGTAATAACATTTCTGCATAAATTTTTATCAAAAATGCTTGAATGGCTTGTGCATAGGCAAAAAACACAAGAAAAACAGTAAAATATGAACTGAGCAATTGAAACTTTATTAATTCAAAGAAAAAAACTCCTTCAACCAAACCTGTCTCAAGCTCTTGAAGGCCCTAAGTACATTTCTATGCCTTGGAATCCAACTCCCAATTCCTTTAACTACCAATATTAACTAACTTTTGAAACCTTATTGACCGTTGAAGGCCAAAATACAAACATTTTTTACATTAATATGACTCATAATGAAATGTTGCACTTTTCCACTTCTAACTTTAATAAGACCTCACTTAATGGCTTGAAATAGCATCATTACATGTTCAAAACACTGTTCTTGCTTGTCCCTAAAATTTTATACTAATTTTTCCTTCAAAGGCTACAAAGCAACAACTAGGACAAGTTGGGATCTCCATGTTTTTTTGACCCTAAAACCTAAAAAATCCTCCTAATACATGATCATTGATCCTATTAGATCTCATTAAAGACAAAAAATCAAAATATTAACACTTTAATCATTGAAATGATCCACAATGATATTGTGGTGTAGGTGCTCCTACACCAAAAATGGTGGTTACAACTTGCTAATGTCAATGAAATGTGGAGACAACAAGATTTAAAGTTGGATCAAGCTTGTGTAGGTCCTAATAGACTTGTTTGATAAATTTATAGGATATGGAAAGGTTGGAAACATTGATTTCCTTTAAAACCTCATGAAAGTTGCTAAAAATGAAGTTGCACCCAAGTTGGATTTGAGGAGCAAAAGTGGCAAGCCACTATAATTTATTATATATAAATAGGAGATATTACAAAACCTGGTTCAAACGAGCATACCGATAGGAAAGAACCAGGAAGAAAACCTTCAGTTGTAGCTCGATTAAGTACAAAAAGTTATTACAGAATTGTCCCAATAACAATAACAAAGCATACACCTATATGACTAATTCAACCTATGAGTTTCCAAAATACATACCCCTTTACATTTTAAACATACCCTTTATACAATGCCAGACATTTGACCCATATTTCCAAAAATATCACTGGGTATAGATTATTCCCATACAAAATTATGACCGTTTTACATTTTTTCCAATTTGAGAATTCAAATTTTACAAAATTTTCCTATTGGAGGCATTCAGGGCACAATCTTCCACAATAGTAGTATGTTCATGTTCTGGACTAACAAGCACCTGTACAAACCATCAAGGTAGCTTAGAATAACCAATCTATATTATTCTAAATGACACAAAATATAATGAGATGGTAATGCAAACTATAAAAGACACTTAGAATAACCAATCTATATTGTTGTAATCTATCGCATACCTCTTCGAAAGGATCAAAGCTAGCTATTGTTGCAGCAGGTCCATGATCAATAGTGCCAGGAATATCGCAAAAGTGGGAAAATGAGAAATCTATATTGTCACAATAGAAAATATGTTTAGACTAACAAATCTATATTAATCTAAACAACTTGAATGATGATGAATTGCTGATGCAAACTATAAAAGATGCTTAGAATAACCAATCTATATTATTCTAAATGACACAAAATATGATGAGATAGTAAAGCAAACTATAAAAGACGCTTAAAATAACCAATCTATATTGTTGTAATTTGTCGCATACCTTTCCGAAAGGATCAAAGCTGGCTATTGTTGCAGTAGGTCCATGATCAATCGTGCCAAGAATATCGCAAAAGTGGGAAAATGAGAAATCTATATTGTCACAATAGAAAAGATGCTTAGACTAACAAATCTATATTAATCTAAACAACCCAAATGATGATGAGTTGATGATGCAAACTATAAAAGATGCTTAGATAACCAATCTATATTGTTATAATCTATCGCATACCTCTTTGAAAGGATCAAAGTTGGCTATTGTTGCAGCAGGTCCATGATCAATCTTGCCAAAAATATCACAAAAGTGCATACAAAATATCACTATTAACGACCCCTGCATTGCAATAGTATATAAAATATCAGTATTAAATAAAGAATACTAATGAACTTAATCATAATGAACGTAAGAATTGTACCTTCCATTCTTGAAAATGCTATTCAAGTGTGCCTGAAGGGTCATCTCTTTGCTTAAGAGTATCCAATATTGCTTCATGATCAACATTACTAAGTGTCCATAGTTGTTTGTCTTTGGTATGACATGATGCTTCAACAACTTAACATTTTTTGCTATAACAAGGTGTGAATACATGAGAATGGTTTTGTGTTTCTCGTAGTCTTCAAATACAGGTATTCCATTCTTTCTAATCATGTATGTTCGCAACCAAGTTCCTGCAACCACAACTGAACCTATAGGATACATGAAACCATCATCGTCTTCCATCGGTTGTGCTAGCTTATGCTTTATCTGCACACATCGAGCCAACCAATAGTCTAATCTCTCTTCATTCCCCTGTGGTGCAACAACTACAAAAATATGTCTTGGTTGTAGTAGATCTGAAAGTAGGTCGTAATCAGCTGAACTTTCCATTGTGTCATTTGCCATGGATATTGTTTGAGATAAAGGAGTTTGATACTGTGGTACCCATGTATCGACCCACTCACTTGACTCACATTGATCCCACTCGCACTGAATACAACTCTGACAAAAATAAGCCAACTGTCGTGTCCAAATGGTCCATGTGCCTACATCTGAGCTTCGAAATGAATGCATCTTTGAAGAATCTTTGATTGTATGACAATCCAATCTGCCTCACACTGTACACTCCTCAATGAACCAAAAGAATTTGCACACTCTTGAATCAAGTGTCCCTCCTTGTGACAATGTTGAACTACACCAATCAACAATAGAACGTGCATCACTAAATTTTTCTCTTGAAATCTTCAATTGCTCCTTAACTAGAGCTCTCTTTATGCGTTCACCTGCTCCATCATGCTCCCCTTTCCCATGTCTAGCTTCAAAAAAACTCCAAATATGAGGTAGACCCCTCTCTACATGAATTCTACTCAACCAATAAAACATACGATCATTATTGAATTGACCTGTGCAATTATCTGACCAAATTAGATGTTGGCCCAGTGCTATATCCTGGTCCTGCAAGAACTCAAAAAATTATCAAAACAATGTTGGACATACACGGATGAGTGAGATCTATCATCACTCATATAAAAATGATACTCTCTGATTATCTTTCAATCCTCCTCTGTACTATTAGGTGCATGTCTAAATGTTATGTGGACAAAAATAGCAATTTGAATGGAATTGTAATACTAAGATTGTACCTCATTTTGTGGTTGCAATGTGTATTTTTTTGCAAAATCAACCACTGATATAATAGTGCCAATCGGAAAAGAGTCCTTACACATCCTAAATTGTTGATCCAAACACTGAGACTTATGACTATGCCTTGCATACTTGTAGAAAAGATTGTCCTTAAAATCTGAAATAAAATCGGCAACACTGCATTCTTTTGTAACCAACTCACATCTAGAACCTTCACCTCCACTTTGGAAAGTATATTTGGCTATCTCATATCTCTTTTTCTCAACAAGATTTTTTCCAAATTCATGTTCGAAACTCTCATGAAAACATTGAACAAACTTTGACAAGCCACCACATTGTGAGCACTTTGCATTTAAACAATAATTTCTATAGAAAAAGAAACCATCATCTCTAGAACATAAAAATAGATCTAGCAAGTCCCTTGATGATTTCAGAAGATGCATTGCACCAAACTCCTGCAACATTTTCTTAGTATGCAAAGTAGAACAGATATAGCATAATAGCTCATGGTACATTGAAAAATCCACATGGTATTTACAACAACAAGTATTATGAATCTTAAGAGGCACACAATAAAATGGCTTCAAACCCTCAAAAGTCCTTTGCGAGATTTCCATGGCCACTATAGTGAACAAATGGGAATTTTTTTGAACAACATTGTTTGGCTTGATTCCAAGAAATTTTTAGGATGTGGTGTATGGTCTTGATTTCCAATTCTTAACTTTAAAACATCCTTTGCATTGGGTGATACTCTAGAGTTATCATGCCAAAATTTTTGAATTACCTACTTTACATTATCGGTTAGCTTCTTATCAACATGTGGAAGCCTCCTGGAAAAAGCCCATGTATCATTTTGAAGAGGATCATCTATTCTTTCTCTTCTTGTGAGTGCTCTATCCAAAGTTTTATGATTTATGTCAAAACAAATACAAGTTTGTCTCATAAAGTGATCCTTTTTCAATTGATGGCTTACTAGGGCAGTTGTAATAACTCTCTGAGCAACTCTCTTATCCTTTTCCTTGTTATTTTTTCCAATAGACTTGAGAGCATTAAAAATATTTTTGAAAATAATAGAATTTTTTTCGGTCTTCTTGTTCACACGAATCTTCAATTTGGCTAGCAAAGGTCTCATCTTTTGCATCTTTAGCAATTGTACAAAAAATTGGCATTGCTTGGTCAATGTCTTATCACTAAAATATTGGTTGAAAAGTCTTCTAGCCCACAACCGAACAGTTCGTGTTGAACTCTTGCCTTCAAAATTATTTATAATGTTCTCATCAAATTCAAGTAACCATTTAGGGGTTCTTGAAAGTCTTGAATTTGGAATATGTCTTTCTTCCACACAAGGTTCTTCATTTCTCATGTAATCTGGTGAAACATAATTTATACTTGCTTCAATATTATGTTCAAAATCTTCATTTCCAACATTTTCACCTTAAACATTTTCAATATCAATTTGAATAATTTAATTCCCAATTTCAATATCATGTTCAACATCTTCAAATCCAACATTTTCACCTTGAACATTTTCATTATCAATTTCAATATTTTCATTCCCAATTTCAATATCATGTTCAACAT
>VDFB02013093.1:148361-198789 GCA_007258455.2 Sequoia sempervirens | reverse complement strand
AAACGATTTGCTCAATTTTGCATACCTTAGGGTCATTTAGTCGTTACCATAGTTGTCTTTAGTTAGAGTTTGGCTTCATCTTAGGGTACATATCACCTTGCATTAGACTTCTAGAAAGGTCACTTTTATAAACTTTAGGAGTACTCCACCATCTATACCCTAGAAAAGTCATAGTGTCAACAAAATTTGTCATTGAACCTAGTCTTAATATCTTATACTTTGTCCTATAGAGAGTCATCCTAGCTCATCAGTCTAGTTAGGAAACTCAAAATTGTCTTTTGATCCTTGTCCTACATTGGTTCTTTGACTTCACTAAATTGACACCTTGATTAGACTTTAGGTAGTTGGTCCCTTTGTCTTAAGGTTTATAGAATTGATCACTTTAGGGTCTTGCTTAGACTTTGCATCTTTAGAGTCTAAACTAGTGTCATCCTAGGATATTCCTTATTTTGCATAGAAAAATCCCAAAACATAGACTAGAGTCATACTGTTCATAGATATAGTCTTGCATATCCTGCATATTGAGCTTGTCTTACATGGTTGAAACTAGGTCTAAGAGAAGAGAGAGAGAGAGAGAAAACATGTCAAACCCAAACGAATTCATCAATCCATTTCTTCAAGACCTCATAAGCCTCTATTAGACAAATTCACCACTAGAAACACTCAAGGACATATTGCAGTTGAGGACATAGAGGCTACTGCACAGGACCCTGAATTTGCCTCTTTCATAGATGAGTACCTAGCAAATGATCCTGTTCAATGACATTGTGAAATTACTTGTTGGAAAGCGCTACCTCGAGGTTGACATTAGCACCTTGCAAACTCAACCTACACAAAGGGACAAATACCATGACTGCTAGTACTACTATACCTCAGATCAACACGACTGCTGTCTAGCACATCCACATAGAGTACGACAGTCCATATGTCCCCATTTGGTACATCTAGCATGACATCGTGATTTAATTTCACTACAGGGGCTTCATCATCTACTCCCTTTGGTCCTCTTGTTGGGAATAAAAGGTCTAAAACCTTAGCCTCTACACCTTATGTCGGCACCACAAGTTCACAGTCAATGACTATACCCAATGCTAGTATCACGAGTACCATACCACAGTCGATGGCCATACCTAGTGCTCAAGTCACTAGTACTATACCATGGATTACACAAATAGGAGGCATTCCCTCCTTCCAATATGGCAATCAAAATCCACTCTCCCAAACTAGCAGTCAAAACCAATTCACATCGATTCTGAGTCAGAATCCCTTTTCGCAGATTGGTAGTCAGAATCTGTCCACACAGATTCCAAGTCAAAACCAATTCACATCGATTCTGAATCAGAATCCCTTTTCATAGATTGGTAGTTAGAATCCGTTCACACAGATTCTAGGTCAAAACCAATTCACATCGATTCCTAATCAGAATCCTTTTTCATAGAGTGGTACTAGGAATCCGTTTACACAGAACCTAGGTCAAAACCAATTTATGCAGATACCAGACCAAAACACATTTACCAACATTTCGAATCCAAATCCACCTCACATGCCAACGTTCAATCGAAACCCATCACGAGACTTTGGATTTCAGAACACATACACTAATCCACATAATCCTCCTAGCACATCGTTGACCCAAGTTGACGTCCTACAAACACAAATGCACACATTACAAACGCAAATGGATAACATGTTGGTGTCAACTAAGAAATCATTTTCAACAAAGGACATATGCCCATTCCCTTTTGATAGATCATTGTACATGACACCTTTCCCTCACGGATATGTCATACCAAACCTTCCTAAGTACAATGGCAAACGAAATCCAATCAAACATATCAGGGAATTTTCTACCATATGCATAGATGTCGCTTATGACCCCATGTATCTTATGAGGCTATTTCCAAGAAGTCTTGTAGGAATTGCACTAGAATGGTTTTTGGGTCTAGATTCTGGCATTAGATCTTGGGGTGAACTAGTTGAGAAATTTGTGGAGCAATTCTCATTCAACATTGACCACGAGATAAATCTAGCAACCTTGTGCCACACAACGCAAGATGAAGGGGAAACATTCATTGCTTTCTTCTAGAGATGGAGAACTATTGCTAGTAGGTGTCCTGTTGAAATACCCGAAAAACAAAAGGTTACAATGTTTCAAGAAAACCTTCATCCAAAACTCAGGAGTAACTTAAGGGTACATTGTTGTACATCTTTCTTGGAACTAGTGGAAAAAGGGGTGATAATAGAGAAGGACCTCATTGAAAAGGGTGAACTCAAGACAACAACGTCCAATAGAAACCCAATCATACAAAACACCCCACTGACAGAAATAGATTCTGGTCTCGCAACAAAAATGTCACCAATGATGGGGTAGTTGATGCTAAAACACTACAAGCAGAACCTCTCATCACATTACAAGGACCTCATACTTTTGCCAACATGCTTAATGCTGTCAATCAACCTCCTAACGTGGTCCAAAATACTCAATGTCCACAACCAAGAAGATTTCAAAAACGTGAGTTCACTCCCTTAGGGGAACCCATTGAGTCGGTGTTCAAACAACTGTTACAACATAACCTCATACAGCTGCAGGAACCAAGACAATACAATCTAGGACAGTTTAAACCAGCTTGGTGGGATGACAATGCCTTTTGTGACTATCATAGGACTAAGGGGCATAACTTACAAAACTGTCGACAACTGAAGAATATCATACATGATCTTGTCGAAAGGAGAATTATCGAAGTTAGTGGACAAAAACAAAAGTCATCAAACACTAATCATCAAGTCTTTTCAGACCCACTACATGACCATGGGAAAGGAACTATTCCCAGCTCGAGTACTAAGACCAATATGTCAGCCAACTATGCGAGTATCAAACATGATTATGATAGTGGCAAAATCATTCATTGCCTTCGCGCTGCTGATGAAAACATCAATACCATTACTATCAATGCTAATCCTGAATGTGCGGTCAATACTCGTCGTACTAAGTTCACTATCCAAGGCCCTCCATCACAACAAACACCCCAACCTTCCAAGTTACAATATAACCTACTTGACCAATTAGGGAAGACCCCAGCCCAAATTTCAATCTTGGAATTGTTGCGTATTTCTCCTGAGCATCGATCTATCCTTGATAAAGCTTTACAGAATACCACGGTCCCTAATGATCTAGATGTCAATCATTTCCAGGAACTACTTGACCAATAATCACCATGCCACATTTTCTGAACAAGACTATGCCACTGAAAAGATGAACCATAATGACCCTTTACACCTGGAAGTCCTCGTTGATGACACCAAGGTTAGACGAGTTTTGGTAGACAGAGGAGCAGGGTTAAATCTATGCACTTTAAAACTAATTAAGGCATTAGGTATCTTAGAAGCATGCGTAGACATGACCAAAAGTATTGTCAATAAAGCTTATGATGATGAGGAATGCAAATCAAAGGGGGTGGTAACACTTCCTATCAAAATTGGTCCTGCGGTGATGGAGACAAAATTCCAAGTCTTGGATCTCACCCTTCCTTATAACCTTCTACTCGGTAGACCATGGATTCATGCCATGAAGGCAGTCCCTTCTACATATCATCAGTGTCTTAAATTCCCTTATAATGGCTCAGAAATAACTATAGATGGTGATCCTGATCCTTTTCAGTATTGCACCAATCTAAAAGAGATCCCCCAACGTCAAGTACCAGTGAATCAAGAGGCTTCATTGTCTAATCCATCTTCTTATGTTGACCCGTCCACACTCACTCGAACATCTGTTTCACCCTCACTCCCTGCCACTCCTAGGGTTGAGATCCAAGACAAGGGTTGTGGAGAATATTACATGAAGACTTCTTATTGTGTTAGCCATTTGGTTCCTCCTAAGTCATATGGTTTACCTCTTACAGGTAGGGTACAGTCTATGATCACTATACATGTTCTTCCCACAACAACTTTCACTAAATGGGGTGAATTAAGCAAAGAGGTTGTAGATGTAGAAGATGTCACTTCCTGGCTATATAAGGAAGATAATCAGGAACCCCTTTTACTTGCTCATATCCCTACAAGTCTATATGGAAAGGGTTTCAGAATCATGCAAAGTAAAGGATATGATGGACAAAGTGGTTTAGGCTTAAACCAAGATGGCAGAATTGAACCAATATTTGTTTCTCAGTGGACAAAAGGAGTAGGGGTAGTGTTTCAACCGATTCAGATTGGCGTTCCTAGTACTTCGTTACCCTTACTTCAGGAAGTACGTGCTTCAAAAGATATTAAGACATCTCATGAACCAGTAGACCAACATCATTGTGACTCCCCCGATTCTAATGATTATGAGTGGGAATCGCTATCCTCTACTTCTTCCATGGACCTTGACAAATTATTTAGAGAAATTGACTTGATGTTAAGTTCCTCACCAAATCCCTTGAATTCTTGTCCACCAAAGAAAATGACAAAAGAGGAATGGTTTAAACACTACTATTGGGAATCACTTGATCCTACCTCTTGGCAACTTGAGCCACCTATTTTTGATAGTCAAACCTTGGCATTAGGCCCACTTATTCATCCACCTAGACCCAAACCTAAGAGCAAAAAGGACCTGGTACAAGAATTTTGTAACCACATGAATAATTCAATCTTTACCTTGACCCCATTAGACTTTGATAACTCTGAAGATGACATGCCCTTAGTTTATCCCCAACTCATTGATTGGGATCAACAAGACGCACCTGTCTTAGACACTTTTGAGAACGACGAAGCAATTGTTGAGTTCCTGGGATTACGAGAAGGCATACCTAACGGGGATCATAAGGCTGGTTTTACCATTGACTTGGACAGCAAAGCATATTTTGGGGAATCTGTTCAACCCTCCAGTCGTAAAAATGAGAAAAATAATAAACAAGATAAAAAGTATGAGTCTCTAGGTGAAAACCGAAAGGCACCTTTAGACAATGAAAAAGTAAAAAGAAAGGACGCATCCAAAGGTGAAAACCTCTCTAAGGCACCTAAGGATGGAGGTTTGAACATTCTTCCCGTTGCATAGGAAAAGTCACCCATGCTCGTTGAAGAATCCGTAGAGGTCAACATAGGCACAAAAGAGAATCCTCGACTGGTTTATTTGGCAGCGTCATTGACAACAGAAGAGAAATCAGAGTTCCACCACTTCTTTGAACAGAGATAGATAAATTTTGCTTGGTCATATGCTGACATGCCCAGGTTAGATCCTGAAGTTGTTCTACATTATTTTCCCTTACAACCAGGTGCCAAACCAGTGAAACAAAAGCTGAGAAAAATGCACCCACAGATTGCTTTGTTAGTTAAGGCAGAACTCAAGAAACTCTTAGACGTTGGTTTCATCAGATCTATTGACTATGCAGATTGGACTTCCAATCTTGTACCAATCACTAAACCAATTGGGGGCATCCGCATCTGCACTGATTTTAGAGATATCAACAAAGCTTGTCCTAAGGATGACTTCCCTTTGCCTAACATAGACATGATAGTTGACATGACAGCAGGATATGAGATGTTGTCCCTTATGGACAGATTTTCAGGATATAACTAGATCAAAATTGCTACTGAAGACCAACCTAAGACAACTTTCACTTGTCCTTGGGGAACGTATTGCTGGAATGTTATGCCCTTCGGACTCAAGAATGCAGGAGCAACCTATCAGCATGCCATGACTACTATCTTTCATGATCTAGTGCACACTCTTATGGAGGATTATGTCGATGACCTTATTGCAAAATCTAAGACAAGGGAAGAACATCTACAGGTTTTAGACAAGATATTTCAGAGGCTAGAAAAGTATAATGTGAGACTCAATCCAAAGAAATGTGTGTTTGGAGTCAAGTCAGGAAAGTTGTTAGGTTATATCATCTCTAGACGAGGCATTGAAGTGGATCCTGCTAAGGTGAAAGCAATCATGGACATGCCACCACCCACCAATCTCAGTCAACTAAGGACATTATAGGGAAGGTTGCAATCCATCAGATGATTTATCGTACAACTAGTAGACAAGACACATCCTTTTCAACATCTACTTAAGAAAGGAGTACCCTTTGCATGGACAGCTAGATGTGAAGAGGCTTTTCAACTAATTAAAGAATATTTACTTACACCACCTATCTTAATGCCACCTATTGAGGGAAGACCATTGATTCTTTATATTACAGCAACCCATTCATCACTTGGAGCATTGCTTGCATAGAATGACGATGAAGGTCATGAAAGGGCAGTCTATTATATCAGTCAGAACTTGGTCGGTTATGAGCTCAACTACAGTAACATTGAACGTGCCTGTCTTGTAGTAGTATTTGCTACCCAAAAACTGAGGCACTACATGCTAAACCATCAAACAATGTTGATTGCTAAAATAGATCCTTTGAAATATCTTCTCAGCAAGGCAGCATTAACAGGGCGACTGGCCAAATGGGTTATGATACTTAGTGAGTATGATATCCAGTATGTAGAAAGAAAGGCTATTAAAGGATAGGTCATTGTTGATCATTTAGCTAATGCACCCATACAGGCAGATCATCCCTTAGTTGTAGACTTTCCTGATGAGTTCATATTCACATTTGACACAAACATAACATGGAAGCTATACTTTGATGGCTCACATACAAATCATGGTTCAGGGGCTGGTATCCTATTTATCACACCACAGGGTGATTCCATCCCTAAGTCATTCAGGATTGCATTCCCATGCACTAATAACATAGCAGAGTATGAAGCTCTAGTGACAGGGTTATGCATGGCAGTCAAATGGAAAATTAAGATTTTACAAGTATATGGGGATTCTCAACTAGTAATCAGACAGGTAAATGATGATTATGAGACTAAGGATGAGAAGCTTGCTCCATACAAGCGCATGGCTGATAGCTTTAAAGAGTACTTTGAAAAAGTCAAATTTCATCAAGTACCTCATTTTTTAAACATGGCAACTGATGCTATGGCTACAATTGCATCACTTCTTGACATTCCTAACAACGTGCCTAAGTTTGAGTTCTTGGTAGAACAAATTTTGCTCCCAGCCTATGATATCCCAGATTCTGAAATGGTGTGTGATATTGTTGGTCCTAATTCCCCATGGTACAAAGAAATCTATGACTATCTTCATGCCGAAGTCATACCCACTAGCCTATCAAATAACCAACGTAGGACATTCCTCCGCAAGTCAGCCAAATACACCATCGTCAGAGACACCCTATATAGACGCGCCTTAGATAACACCCTACTGAGATGCCTTGATTCTACTGAAGCACAAGAAACCTTGCGTGGGGTGCATGAGGGTATATGTGGTTCCCATTCTAGTGGTCCTACCTTAGCCAAAAAGATTATGAGACTGGGTTATTACTGGCCTACTATGGAAAAAGACTCATATGTCTTTGTAACGAAATGCCGCCAATGCCAAGTTCATGGAGACTTGATACATGCCCCAGCACAGGAGCTTCGTCCTATCATGTCACCATGGCCCTTCACCCAATGGGGACTCAACCTCATAGGTAAGATCCACCCTACATCATCTAATGGACATAAGTTCATTATTACTGCCACTGAGTACTTTACAAAGTGGATTGAAGCCATTACTATGACATACATTACCGACACACAGATTTCTAGATTTATCCTGAACTACGTCATCTGTCGATATGGTGTCCCTCAATCCATTATCACTGATAATGGCCACCCATTTAAGAACCAAGAAGTTCGTCATCTATGTGAAGAATTTCATATCAACATCACTTCTCTACTCCATACTACCCACAAGGTAACGGCCAAGCAGAGGCATCTAACAAGACCATCCTTAGAATCCTCAAGAAGACTGTCAATGATGCTGGTCGTGACTGGCATTTACAGCTTAACCCTGCCTTATGGGCTTATCGTACCAGTATCCGTACTCCCACTGGTGCTACCCCATATTCACTTGTATTTGGTTCTGAAGCTATTCTGCCTATTGAGGTCGAGATTCCTTCCCTAAGGGTATCCCTGAAAGGCCACATTGATGATGAAGAGTACCGAGTGTCGCGACTCCATGAGCTAGAATTCCTGGATGAGCGAAGACAGAAGGCATTAGACCATCTCCAAGCATATCAGAATCGCCTTCGTCGTAGCTATAACAGGAAAGTTTTGAACAAAAACTTTGACATTGGTGACCTGGTTTTAATGGAGAACCCAAACAATCAAGCAGAAACAGAAAAACCATGAAAGTTTGAACCTAACTGGTTAGGACCTTATGTTGTTACAGAAGCTTTTGGATCAGGAGCATACCAATTCTCTACTCCTGAAGGGGAACCATTGTCCTCACCAATTAATAGTATGCATCTGAAGAAGTTCTACGCATAGCTTCTGGGAGCCTTTGTCTTAATTAGCAAAAATACAAAAAAATCATAAAATCATAAAAATCATTATCAAGGTGAAAACCTGGCAAATAGGCGTCTTGGTAACACCAAAAAAATTAGATAATCTGGAAAATAGTAAAGACAAATCATTCGTCCAATAGTGAAAACTACTTCGGTGGCACTTTGGATAGGTACCATGGTGAAACCCTGGCAACCAGGCGCCATGTGTAGCTTAACTCTGCTCCTTTGTCTACTATTATTCTGTACATAGTCTTTATCCTTGTCTATAATCCACTATCCTGTATATAGTCCTTATTCATATCCCTTATCCTTCTTGTCCATCGCCTGTATATACCATTCATAATAAGTGGTAGTCTTTCCCATAACTTGGAACGATTGACATCGAGAGCATTTCATATCCCCCGTTTTACCCTATGCATAATCAATTGGTCTTATACTCGACTAGGGGCAGACACTTGACCTGTGTCATATTGGTTCTTACATTGGCTATGTTGAAGACGTAAAACCATAGAAAAATCTAAAAACATCGCAAAATGACTTCAGAAAACACAAAAACATCAGAAAACTTCAAAATGACAAAACAATCAAAACATTTTGAAAATCCAAAAACAGAGTCCGAGTCAGTCGCACTTGTCAGTCTTTGTCGTTTGTTGAACTACATTTCCTCTGCAACTAGACGTAGGAAAGGCCATCTGCCGATGTGCCCCTGAGGCATTAGGTCAGTCCGTTTAGATTTGTCTGTATAAAGTCATGAGTCAATCCATATGTCTATATGACAAGGTCATTGGTCGTGTCGAACTACGAGGTCTCTGCGTGTATAATGTAGGCAAGGCCATCAATCGATGAGCCCCCGAGGCCGCACTAGGTCAGTCCATTAGGGTTCGTCACATTCACTTTCACACACATCTTCTATTTGTAGTCAGTCTTGTCAGTCCAAGTCAAGTCGAACTACAAGGTCTCTACATGTATAATGTAGGCAAGGCCATCAATCGATGAGCCCCCAAGGCTGCGCTAGGTCAATCCTTTAGGGTTTGTCGTCACATGCAGTCAATTGTCAACACGTCATATCAAGTTATGCATCCATCTGGTGAACAAGTCAGCAATGTCTCTAAGTCAAATCAAACAACTTTCCAAACAAAACAATCAAAATAGATCAACTACAGTTTGCTACAGGATGTGCCCTTCTTGGAAATAGACATTATCAAAATAGTCAACCTATGTCTTATTCAGGGTGAGTCCTTCCTGCATAATCGACAAGGTCAAACAATCAAACATAGCCTTACACAGGTTATCACATCAATGGTGTCTGACTCAATGTCTTATACGATACATGTCTTTCTGAAACCAGGCTTTGTCATGCCTTATACAGATAGTCATAACATCGAAACCAGACTCACAGTCTTATCCGGTATGTGTATCTCCTGAAACCAGGCTCTATCAATCAATCCTTTTATCAATCAAACAAATCAAACAAACAAGATCACATTTTGGAAAATATTTTATTGGCTTATTGACTTTATGGCTTATTTATCTTATCATTTATCTGGACTTGATGACTGGGATTCATGTTACTAGCTTTCTCAAGGATGTCCCATGAAGGATTTAGAGAAGCAACAATGTATCAGAATTCTATTTTCTTTGACTGTTGTCTATCGATTGTCTTTTAATTTTGATTTTGAGTCATGTTACTAGTTTCCTCAAGGATGTCCCATGAAGGATTTAGAGGAGCAATGACGTCTCATGACCCGTCTTTTACTTTGTTTGTTGTTTGTGGTTTGTCTTGACAAAAAGACTGGGGCAACTTGTGTCCTTAGTATGAGTTAATGACAATCCTTGTCTCCGACTGTCTATTATTAGCAAGTGGATGACTTTGCACACCTTGATCTATGTCATATCATGGTGTTTTTCTCCACTTGTATTAGTCCCGCCCAATGATGATAAAGTGCAATACCTTTTGTGATATAGAAAAATATCAAAGATTCCTAATACTAGCATTTATCTTCTCTTCTTCATTCTTTGACGATCTTTCTTTCCGCACTAACAGTTCTTCTTTCTTGCATTATGACGGAGTCCTGTGACACAAAACATTATATATCATCCTGCATCAACATACATGTTAGAAACATTCATACATATAGGCATAGGTTTTATCTAGATCATCATGGCATAATAGATAATCATCAACAACCATACATATGATAAGCATATTATAAGAATTCCATGTACGAAGCAACTGTAAATACATGCATCACATTACATCTGTATAACATACATGTAGTATCCATCATACATATTCACATCATATTGCATCCCATAATCATAAATTGCATACATCATATAGAATCAACATTATTTCATTAGTTGCATAAACACCATAAAATACATATACTCATCCATCACATAGGCATCATATAAACATCACATGTATGAATAAATATTGTATAATCAATACATAGAAATGCATATCATGAGAATCGCCGCCAAAATCATGTATATATATCACTCAAATGTGTCACATCACAATGTCATAATGTAAGAATGATACATGGAAGCCTGCATGCTATAAGATCAAAATACAGTGTCTCAATAAACGGTACCCCTATCCTGAGCTACCACTGCCATCATGCTGGGAGTGTGTGGGGGAATGATAATGTGAACCTGCGGATCTCTGCGCTGAAGGAGGTCTGTCATATGGCCCTGCTCTATGTGGCTGATCTACTCCCTCTGTACTCATTGTCCGTGTGTGGGTCCTGGTCTGGGACCTGCAACTGTGTGCCGCTGAAAAACTAGGAGCCCGTCTCTCTGGGGGAACCTCTACCTCATATAGGTCCCGGTAGTATCTCTCCCTCTCTCCGGCTCTGACCAACTCTCTGGAAAACGCAGCTGATGGTCCTGTGCATAATGCTTTGAGCTCTGTGAACCTATGCTCAATCTCCTGCCGCTGGGCTATGGCCTGATCCCTGTCCATCAACGCTCTATCCCTCTCCATCCGATAGGAATCCCTCTCACCCATCAACACTCTCATCTGCTCCTCCAAGGAGGAAACCTGGGCTCGCAATATATCTGTACCGGGATCCTCTGCCTTTGTCTCATCTTGTCAGGCCTTGTCTCTCCCATCCTCCTCCTCGTCCAGCTCCTCTAGGATCTGATCTCGAATCTCCCTCTTGTGATCATCCTCCTCCTCATCGTCCTCCTGGTAGGCACCTAATAGCCCCAGAGCGTCAATCTCTGCCTCCTCTCTGCCTGCCTCCTCGGCACCTGCCTCCCCCTCTGTCGGGATCTTTGGGATATCTGGTATGAATGCCTCCGCCGGCTGTGCCTCCTCACCACCTCTGGCTACATCCTCCTCTCCACCTCTGGCCACATCTAACATAGCCACATCCTCCTCTCCTCCTCCCTCCTCCCGGATCGGTGACAAGGCTAGTCCTCATCCCCGCCGACCATGCCTCCCTCTCCTACCTCCATGTCATCAACCTCTGCCATCTTCCCCTCCATCACCACGGCCCCCTCTGTTTCCTCGGCCTCTCCCTCTGCCTCGTCTGCCTCTAGGACCTGTCCCACACCGCTCTATCGGTGCTGGCCGATCTGGGTCTGTCAAGGGGATCAGCCTGTGTGCTGCCCACCACTGATCGTACTCGGGCGTGGTCCCTGGGTCTACTGGTCCATCCCTCCATCCCCATGGAAGTGCCTATAGACCATCAATCTCTGCCTCTGTCGTGGCCACTGGAATCTCTGGCCCCCATAGCGGGACCTCTCGTGAGGACCTGACAAACTCTGCTCTCCCTCGAGGTACATCTTTTACCTCTCCAAACTATCTCAAAACCCAGTTTGGCAACTGTCGCTCTATAATATGTACATGAGACACTGTCCGTCCCACCAAGTACTATGCCTGTCAAAAAAATGGCAAGTGCTCACCCTCATCTGACCACACCTCGTAGCCCAGGTATGGTCTCCATGTGAACTCTTGCATCGTATCTATAGCGTGTCTGAAGTAGCCTGTGTCTCCAATATGATGTTGTGTGGTCGCCCCCACATAACGAAAGGCGTATGGCACTCCATGAGGTAGGTCTACTATAATAGGTGGTTTGAAAATAGCAATATGCTCCCACGCCCATACCATCAGGAGTGTGGTACCAGAGCTCATCGACTGTGCCTCTCTATAGGCAATGTCATGTAGGTGGAAGTACAACATCCCAAGTAAACAGGAACCCCAGGCATATACAACTCGCCACTCGAGCATGCCCACTAACATCTCCCCCCATCCCACAGGAAACCCATGACCTCGGCAGTCAGGCAGTACTATACCACCTATCAATGTCGCTACTAGGCAGTCCAACTGTCTATATCTCTGGGCCAACACCCACCACCTAATCTCATAGTCATCAACCCCTAGCTGTCTAACGTCGGCATGGGGGTAATATCTGCACATCTCAGCGATCCCCCTCTAAGTATCATAGACCACCCGTGTGCCTCTAATCGGTAGTCTATGTATCCTATACACATCCTCTAATGTCACTGTCGCCTCTCTAGTCGGTAGGTGGAAGGATGATGTCTCTGAGTGCCACCTCTCACATAACGCTGTCAGTAGCCCTCGATTTACTCGAATCTGGGGCATATCGGTCACATGCAACAAACCCAAATGCCATAGAGTCTGTCGCTCGGGCGGCCGCAAGCTGTCTCTGAATCGGCAGGTGGTGGGTCTAGACTCCTGTGTGTATATCGTGTCTAATACAACCTGTAACAACATTATACATGCCTCATGTTAGCCTCAATTATCTATTCTAGTGCAACATGATTATACTTCATGAAATGCAAATGTGTCGTTCTTTTGCACATGCGTCATTCTTTTTCATATGCATCGCTTTTCAACACATGCGGTTCATAAATTTCATATGCATCATTACATTACAAATGCGTCTCATAAAATCACATGCGTCACACAAAATTCAAATGCGTTGCAAAATAAAATATGTGGTGCAAAAAATTCACATGCGTTTCTAAATTTACACATGCAGCTATTCTAATACAAATGTGATTCAAAAAAATCAAATGCGTTGCAGAAATCAACAAATACGGTTAACCGCAGAAAACCTATTCTAATCGACTGGCGTTAAATTACAAATGCGGTTTTCCGCATACACATGTGTCGTTCGCGCATGCATATGCGGTTCCTAACTAAAGTGACGCATATGCAAAATCTACCATAAATGCATTAAAATGCGCGAAAATGAAAAATTTCAAAAGGCAAGTTTTAGGTCCATACCCGGGGGTCTGCGCCGGCTGGTCTTTGGAATGTCCGAATCCTGTATGCGCGATGGTGAGTGGCTGGAACTGGAGACATCCTCGCTAGAAAGTCAGAGCAAATTTTTAAATTTTTAAGCTAGGTGGGTGCAAATGAATAGTTTTTCAACCCTATTCCAATATATACCTAGGGCTTAGGTGGCATTACTGTCCTACTGGCCATGTAAACTTCCATTTTTCATCATCCCGTACCTGTCCCTCCCATTTCCGAACTCCATTCCGTCCACTCCATTGCATTTCTGCCTATCCCATGGACTAATCAGGAGCATTTCCAAATTTCTCTGCACCTTTTGAAAAATTTTCAATTTTCCCGAGGCGGCATACCTTCACCTATTCTAATCTGGAGCATTACTGGGGCATGTTTTTATCAATTTTCTTTGACACAAAGCCGAAATGACATTGTATCAAAGAGGGGCAAATGTAGACACCAAAACTGGTTTAAATTTCCATATTCTTGATAATTAGATTCTTTCTATTGATTAAATAATCTTAATTATTTAATTAATTCATATTCTTTTATTTTCTTCTATTAATTAAATAATCTTAATTATTTAATTAATTCACCTTTTCTTTTATTCTATCCGACACTAAATAAACACTTTTTATTTAATAATGTTACTAATTATTATCCGTCTTGTCAAATTAAATAAATTTTATTTAATTTATTCTTTATCATATTTCAACTATAATTAAATAAATTCATTATTTATTTAATTATTCATTTAAAATCCCTTTCATCATTTAATTAAATAATAGTGGTTTACAATTCCAGAGGAACGAATTTTAGCTGAAATCACATATTTTTAGAAAATATAATGATTTAAGCTTTAAAAGTTCCATTTAAAGGATTCCAATTGAAGAGGGTTTGATCAAATCACCTTAGATCAAACCCCCTTGGATAGAACCTCGCTAGTTTTAAACCATACCTATAACGGAGTCTCCTTTACACCTATCAAAATGTTGATAAAAATCACTTTTGATTTAGCTTTTGGGGATCAAATGAATTCATTTAAAATTTATTTCAAATGATTATGGTATTCCTCGAACAAGCTATCAATGAATATAATTTTAATATGTTTGGTTTTGTTATGTATTTGTTTTTAAGTTTTATTAAACATAGGTTTTCATCGAAATGAATTTCTTTGTTCTTCACATGTAGAAAAATAGAAGATTATCAAAAAAATTAGAAAATATGAGTGCACCAGATATTGAAGTCCTTGATCCAACAAAAAATTAAATTAAATTTTGACATATACAAAAAGTTCGCATTATCACGGTCGGCTGTGTCTGAATTATAATTTGTTTGACTTTGAAACTTGATTAAAGGAAAAAATATTCAATAAAAAACTATCTAACCAAGTGGAAGCACTAGATATCAGAGTTACAAATCTAAATTTCAAAGAATTAGAATTTTATCCTTCATGGAAAAAAAGTTATGCTATAACGGCATGTGCGTCACTTTTAAAAATGTTGTTTTCAAAAATCAATTTTCGTGGGAGATGGAAAAAAGTGAAATTTGATTCCAAAAATTTTTGAAAAAAATATTTTTAGAATCTACAAAAAAAATTTTGATGAGACTCTAGTTTGCACCATCTTCAAATTCCTCATTTAGCTATATGTGAAGAAGATTTAGTTAAAAATAATAATTTCTGTCCGTTTAGGCCAAAAATTGTAAACCACTATTCTATATTTTAGATAATTGTGTGAAGTTATCTAAGTATTCACTTTTACTCGACTCGACATCTATTTTAATCGCTCAGTTAACTCTTCATTTGATGTCTGAGTGGCTGTCTCGAGTAATCTCTTCGTTAGATCATTCAATCGTCCAGTTCTAACTTATTTGCATGTACATGCGGATTAATTAAATATTCTTATTTAATTAATTAAACCTCGTGCATGCATTCGAACAGAGAGTCATTATAATCAATCTTCATCTTTGTCATGCAAAGATATTTCTTATGTTTTCGAATGTCGAACTGAAGATTAAATCATTTATTTAATCTTTAATTCTATTTCTAATTTGTATCACTCATGTCATTACTGACAGTTATCAGAATGCATGTCTAATCAGTCGATCTCAACCGTCCGTTAATCTTTCAATCTTGGCCTGTTGTTCGAATAATCAATTTTCTATAAATTGATTTGTCATTCTTCATTCCAATCTCTCGCAAAATCTTATGACTTTTGAGAGCACTTTGTCTTGAATCTTCGATATTTTGCTAATGATTATCTTAGGCTATACTTGCACGAATTACAAGAAATCTGAGGGCAATTATACTACACAAGCAAAATGGAGAAGGGCAATCGAGATGAATCATGGAAATACGTTCGAAATTGGTGAGATTGTTCTAGTTTTCTTTACGTTTCTGACTTTCGTATGTTCTTTGTTGCTTAACATTTAGATTTGCATTCTAGATTTAGTATTGTATGCATGTTTGCTTCTAATGATCTTTGTTTTCTATTGTACAACTTTTCTAAGGCGTTACAGTTTTGATTTGAATAAAATAGACCCTAAGATGTTGGATGATTATCTAAGGGGTAAATTTGTTCAAAGGATGATAATTTGAATATGTGTAGGGAGAAGGATGCATCTACCCACACCTATTCAAACAAAATGATAGTTTAGCCAAGCATATGAAGAAGGATGCATCTACATATACCTAGCTAAACAAGATGGTTTGATAACTTTGACTAAGCATATGCAAAAGGATGCATCTACACATACTTAGCCAAAGGGGATTTGATAAATATTTCAAGGATTTTGTCTCAAGGATTTGATGATTTTGATTTTTCCAAAAAGCCTAGCATGGAGGATAATTTCAAGATTTCTCAAAAGGTGATGATGAGATGATTTTTTGGTTTGATGTTTGAAGGGTGCATGAGGAAAGATCTTGATTTCTTTTGATCCTAAGATGAACCTGAAAAAGACACTTTGTTTACCTAAAACCTCGGTATTGAAGAACATGCAATGATTCTATAGACCTTTATAACCAAGAAGTGGTTCAATTTGAGCATACATTTTTCGGATTTTGAATCAAAGATTTTTTGTTTTGGGACTTTGACTTTCTTGGAGATCATGAGGTTTCAACAAATGTGAGAGTTCATTTTTTTATCTTTTCTTAGTGACTTTATTTTACCACAAAGACTTTCTTTTATTAGGTTTCCAAACTAGATGTCCAATGTCTTAATTTCTTTGAATCCCACAAAGTATGTTATATGGAGATTTGATGAATTCAAGGCAAGGGTTACCTATTGTTTAATTTTAGTAGACAAGTTGAGATGTAATCCAATGTGTTTAGAAACCTCTAAGGATAGAATCCCAAGGGCAAGCAATAACACACAAATTGGGTCAATTGTATTTGTCTCTCTCAAGGGTTTGAAATTTTGATGATGATGTTTAAGTGTTTGTTTCCAAGATGTTTTCGAACAAGCAAAACATTTTGTAACCAAGAATAAGTACAACCCTATGGATGTGGAAGAAAATATTTGTTGAATCCCCACTTGGACAAGTCGAGCTATGCTTATATTTAGTGAATGGTTAGATGCTTGACCCCACTAGCTCCCCTCCACAGCTCACTAATGTCATTCTGGGCAGCCAAGCATCAATACCCATGAAACTCCCATGGCATGCTTTCCATTTCTACTAAAAAATCGTAAAAGTGTGGGGTGGCTTCAGAACGACCATTCTTGCACCAACAAATAGGTCAAGGATTTTGGAAATTCTAAAACATGGGTTTTAATTAAGACTTTACGTTCATGGAGATTGAACCATACGGCGAGAGTCCCTTTTCAGATCCATCTTATCGGAGCCAACCACGTGATATTGGTGTTTATTCCAATACCCACATTTATATCCCGACTGGAAATACTCTTGGGTTTAGAGTGTTACCGGTTGAGTCGTTCCCTTGGGTGAGTACTTTCTCCCCAAGGCAAGCCCTCTAAGATAAACAAAAGTGAATGAACATATTCATAGCTCGATCGACCTGTGTTTAGAAACAAAGGGATAACACATGCAATAAGTTCATTCACACTCACATAAGATTTTGTTCAACTTTAAACCCAAAATGAAGTGTGGGGGTGATTGCTTTATCTCAACCTAAAATCACAAAAAAAGACTTTTTGATTCTCAAAATCGCTATAAAGCGCGAGAGAAGCGCATACGTCCTTTTTCAATGAAGTTAGTTTAAGTAAGGCATCACAAAGACAAAGTTGTGCTTGTTCATTTTAGAACCACAAAGAAATTATGAATTCTTTTTAAAGCACCAAAGAACAAATGAGAGTTGTTTTGTTCAATTGGTAACCAAAAAACAAACTCTAGTAAGTTGTAGTCCTAATGTTCATTTTAAGCCTTTACAAAAATTGAAAAGATTCTTTTTAAAGCCCAAATGAAATTAGTATCCAAAGCAAAAATAGATAATAGTTTCTTAAGAGTGTTAAACAAACACTAAAGTGTTCAAAAACACTTTGATTTTGTGAAGTACCATCATCATGCTTCCTTTTCTTTCGTTTTAATTGATCCAACCTACAAGAAAGAAAATCAGTCAAATTCTGCAAAACACAAAGATTAAAAAGCATAAAATAGAAGATAAACTCATCATTTAACAAAAAACACGTGCTAAAATGAAATTTCAAATTTTTACTCCCTACCAGCGTCACAACCCGTGATTGCGTTGTAGTTTGATTTCCTCATCGGTGATGTACATCACCGCTTACCAGTCAATGACGCTTTGTGTCCAAACCAGTGAGCTCAAATGCGTCGCCCTTTTCACCAGCGCCGCTATTTAAAATTAAAATTCAAAAAAGTTTAGGTAGGATGGCTAAAGCGTCGCAGTTTGATTTTTTAGCGGTGCTATATGGCGATGTTAGAGATCCAGTAGTGCTAAAAGAATGACGTTGAACTTCCAGCGTTGGAATTTTCCTATGCACAAACAAAACCGCAAAATTTTTAGAAAAACGTGATTAAAAATGAGATGCTACCCTCCTTCTAGTGCCAAATGTGAGAACCCCAATCCTAATACCTGAAAAACAATAAGAAACAAACACATTAGATGGTGAAATGCAAGCAAGAACAAGAATTCCCCGTGAAATCCATTCACAAAGCTTAAATTAGGAAAAATAATGAACACAATGAAAACAACAAATTAGAGATTGAATCCTAATTAAGCTAGCAAACTCATGATCCCACAGGGGAATTGGTGACAATTTGATGTGAAAATTGGCCCTTTCCCAACTCCTATGATGCAAGCTTGATGTGTTGATGATAATTGATCCACTTTGATGAAGGATGGTGAATTCTCCAAGCTAAAAACCTGCATAACCTAGCTAAGATTCAATGATGATGGATGGAATTTGATAGATATTTGAGCATAGTAACTTTGCATAATTTGTGGATGATCAAATGAGGAGATGAGCTCTTTATTTATAGATGAGATTGAAGGATGAATGTCCAAAATTGAGCAATGTGGGACTAACATTCAACCAATGGCAAGACGCCACTTGTCAACCTATGAGGGGATGGAGGATGTGCAAGTTTTGAGGATTGTGCCAATAAATGCCTATTTTTGAATTTTGAATTTTGTTGAAATGACTTGCAAGAGGGAAGAAAGAAAGCATTGAAGGCCACTTGGCTCAAGGAAAAGGACATGTAAGATGGAGTTAAATGCCTTGTTGGATATACATGTCAACTTGGATTTTTGAATTCAAACTTAGAGAATATTCCAAAAAGATGCCTTGTTGAGGAAAATAGAGATTTAATAAATCAATTAAATCTATTTTCATCTACAAGTGGTAAATGCTAGAGGATGGGACATGATAGGAGATTAAATTAATCAAAGTTAATTAATTTAATGAAGGGGGTCAAATGATGTGACCTATTTGACTTAAATTTGTGGATTTATTTAAATTAAATAGGAGAAGAATTTGATAAGGGATTAATTAAATAAGGATTTTGATTTATTTAATTAAAAGAGATGATGTTAGATTAAACTAAATAAGGTTTTAATTTATTTAATTTAATAGATAAACTTTAAAGATTTAATCAAATAAAATTAATTATTTAATTAAATAGGGATAATTAGATCAAGATGATTAATTTAATTATGGAAAATAGGTGACTTAATTAGATAATTGGTTTATTTAATTAAGAGAGGAATATTGATGAATTTAATCAGATAATGGGATTTGATTAAATGGTTAGACCGAAGGATGATTCAGGATGAAATGATGTTAGTAGTCGATATTAGATGCACAATGTCAATTGGTACATTTTACGTGTCTACAGATAGCTCATTGTTTCTAAAGATAAACCAAAATCTAATAATCTAAATATGCACATCTATGCATGATTGTTGAATTGATTGAAATGGTGCAAAGTCTAGTTGCAAGTCTATTTGCAGCGGTGGGACTCACATATATACATTATTAAATCTTTATATATTTCATTCACACATATCTATTATTCAGAAACCTTGCATCCACCAATTTTGTAATACTCCACTTGAAATGTTGTAGGAGAATCCTTGACTCAGATTAAGATATACAATAGAGGGAAGAAACAAACTCCATGGCCTTCTCTCATCGTTCTCAAATGTCTTGAAAGCTCAAGATGTTATAGCACTTCATTCTGTGTGAACCCCCAATCCTAATACCTGCAAAACAATAAGAAGAAACACATTAGATGGTGAAATGCAAGCAAAAAAAAAGATTCCCCATGAAATCCATTTACAAAGGTTAAATTAGGAAAAGAGATGAAGAACACAATAAAAAAACAATAAAATAGAGATTGAATCCTAATTAAACTAGCAAACTCATGATCCCATGGGGGAATTGGTGCCAATTTGATGTGAAAATTGGCTCTTTCCCAATTCCTATGATGCAAGCTTGATGAATGTTGATGAATGATCCACTTTGATGAAGGATGGTGAATGCTCCAATGGAAAAATCTGCATAACTTAGCTAAGATTCAATGATAATGGATGGAATTTGCTAAATATTTGAGCATAGTAAGTTTACTCAAATTGTGGATGATGAAATGAAGAGATTAGCCTCTTATTTATAGATGAGATTGATTAGAGAAGAGGAAAAATGGATGAATGTGGGACTAATCTTCAACAAATGAGAAGAAGCCACATGTCATCATGTGAATGGTTGAGGAATGAGCACATTTTGAAGAATGTGCAAAGAGGGAGGAGATTAAAATTCAAAACATGGCTTGAAGGATGAGGTAAAAGGTGAAGCAAATGCACATGGCTCAAGAAAAGGACATGTAAGAGATTTTAAATGCTTTATTGGAAGGGACAAGTCCTTTTGTGGGGAGATTTCAAATTTGAGGAATATTCCATCTTTGATGCCTTTTTTGAATGAAAATAGATGATTTAATAAATCAAATAAATTGATTTATTGTGCAAGTGGAAAAAGCTAGAGGATTTGATGGATTAAGACTAAGATTAATTAGGATTTGATTAATTTAAAGGAGATTAGCTGATTTGACCATTTTGACTTAGATTTTAGGATTTAAATAACTCAAAATGAGAAAAGAATGATTTAGACTTAGTTAAATAAATATTTTTGATTTATTTAACCAAAGGGGGTGATGTTAGATTAAATTACATAAATGTTTGATTTATTTAATTTAATTAGATGAACTTTAGAGATTTAATCAAATAATATGGATTATTTAATTAAATAAAGATAGGAAGATGAAATGACCTAGCTAATTACACAGAGACAATGATTTAATTAAATTGAGGGATTTATTTAATTAAAAAGAGAATTATGATGAATTTAATCAAATAAGGCTATTCGATTAAATGGTTAGATAGAGGGATAATTTAGGATGAGGCGATGTCAGTAGATTAGGATCGAGTGTGTGATATTAATCTGTATATTTTTGATGTCTACATTTTGCCCCTCTTTGAAGCGATGCACTTGATGCGTTGGTTCAAAGAAGAAACTGGCTTGATCAAAATTCAATTTTTTTTTAATTTTTTGGATGCCCCACTGTTACCCCAGTGAGAAGAATTATGCTGGTATATTGCCCCCTTGAGAGATCGGTGGAAATACTAATTTTCGATCAAGATCGCGATAAAATGTGAGAGGAGTGGTTCTACTAATTAGAGGATGAAAGATAATTCTTTAGAAAGATCAAATATTTGATGTAAACAATTTTGATGATGTATAGATAGTCATCGACCATGGGTAGCCTCATGTATATTTTGATATATTACACTCAGTTGATCTTGATTTGTACCATGATAGTTACATTATTGATGATATAAATGAGATGATTATGATGTTTGAATGATATGATGATGCATGGATGATATGGATGCACATGATATGATATGATGATGCTTTTATGATTATGCAAATAGATGATAAATGTATGGTTTATGAGATGTTTAGAATAACCAATCTATATTATGCAATGATGGGGATGAATGCATGTGGTATGATTAATGCTTTCTATATGATATGATATGCAGTATGCAGTATGCTAACGGTTTGTGGATGCAAGATAGATGCAATGGTGATGATTTATGATTTAACTGTCATGGTACCATGTTCGCGTGAAAAGCAAGAGATAGAATAAAACAAGAGATTCCAACAAGACATGAGATGATGATGATGATGATTACTTTCCAAGGAATTGGTATTTTCAAAGGGCCAATTACCTTATGTTTGATAACACATGTAGGCATGATGCATCATGGTATAAAGAACCAGGATGGCATTGTGCCTAATGCGATGGACTTTG
The DNA here is from genome assembly GCA_007258455.2 of Sequoia sempervirens. NCBI lineage: Eukaryota > Viridiplantae > Streptophyta > Pinopsida > Cupressales > Cupressaceae > Sequoia > Sequoia sempervirens. Next base: position 176,376 of record VDFB02013093.1, on the reverse strand, counting down.
ACTCGACAAATAGATAGGAGTATTCTCGTTCACACTTGACATACAGAAACCTTGCTAGGACGTACCTAACAAAGAAAGTATTCACCAAGTTATATTACAAGAACGTCCAACAAGCGAAGCATATAAAAAGATAATGATTGTTGCCCCATTCCTATCTCTCTAAATCCCTTTGTTGGGGACATCATTGAGAGGTCCTTGGAATGAGCACAGTAAGATAAATCAAAAGAAAAGATCAAGTAAACAAACAAGTCAATGTTCTTCATACCTATAGCCAAAGGGATGTGTTTTGTTTAGGATAAGTATCCAAAGTGATATCCAAAATGATGCCCATTGTCGAAACGATATATCCTAGGACATGCATTGTATAGGATGATGATGGGTTGATAAGTTGTTTGATAAGATGTTGGTATAAGGTTGATTGACATGTTTGAAAATGATCAGGATTTTGATTTTGCATTTAAAAGTTTGAAGTTTGCTTTTGATTTTACGTTTGAAGCTTGCTTTTGCTGATTGTTGTACTTGTTTCTATTTGTTTTGCCAAAGGGTGAGTGTGATGATTGATTTATTATGGATGATTGATTATTGTGGGTGAAAGCGAGATGGGACAAATGGATTTTTTGGGTTTTTTGAATGTTTTTGATCTTTTTGAAATGTTTTGAGGCTATTTTTTGGGTTTTCTGATTTTATGACTATTTTTGGATTTTTTTGCAATGTTTTTGGGTTTTCTGATATTTTATGAATATTTTTGGATTTTGTGTCTCAGGGGATGATCAAAGATTAGTATTGCCTACATTTAAGCTTAGAGATGACGTAGTTCAGATTCCATGTTTTTAACATTTTCTATTTTTATGAGTGATTTTGGATTTTGATGTGTTTTGGATGTTTTTGGACTTTTCGCACAATTTTGATGACTTGGATATGGATGTGTGTGATGATATCAGTGCTCTGTTTATGATTTTGTTGAAGACCAACCTAAGGTTGACTGATCAAATCGATGGATTGATGATGATGATAACATTGTTGAGGATGCACAACAAAGCAAGGATAGTGTTAAGCGACACAATGATCGGGAAGGATATCCCAAGATTATGGATTGATTGGACTTGATTGATCAGGATTTTGAAGCTTGATTTGGAACAAAATTGTTTTGAATGATTCAATGTGAAGTTGAAGCACACATTAAATGCAATTGATATTGATTGTTTGGATTGATGTTCGATGAAAAATGAAGATTGATAAGGAATTTCTTCTCGCCAAAATGTGCCATGGGTTAGTGATTTGGATTTTTTCCCACAAGTGGTGGACCAATTTTATTTCACATTTGCAAATGTTCGGATCACCACATAAGTTTGAGGTTATAGATTAAGATTTATTCCCGAAGCAAGATGTAAATATCTACCCCCAATTTCTAGCAATGTATGGAATCCCATGGATGGGTGCTTGGATAGGTGTATGGATGGATGGATATGGATTATCTTGCGATAAGATAAGGTGTTCAAATAAAGAATGCTCATTTGGATAATGCTCATGGCTCAGATAATGTTGGGTAGGATAGGATCAATGAAAATGACCCATGTCAAGATGTTTACCATAAGCAAGCATAAAGTGTGCACCAAACTTTTACCAAGATCAAGATAATTTGGACTATGGATGCAGATGGATAAAGATGGATTGGATAAATGGTTCATGGATAAATGGATTTATTATGGATGAGATGGATGGAATGCTAGATTTATTATGGATGGGATAAGATGCTTTCACTTGAACTAGTGCACGTAGATGGTCGATTCTACACATGATGCCTATTTGCCAGGTTTTCATCATGGTACCTGCCCAAAGCGCCACCAAAGTGGTTTTCATTAGAGGACAATTTTTTTCTCTACTATTTTCAATCCTTTTTCTGATTTTTTTTGGATTTTCATTTTTTTTTTTTGTATTTTTCTATGAAAGATTGAAAGCTCATGTTGAACCACAAGGTGTTGCTGATGTAGATGCTTCTGTCATGATGTGTCATTGATAACCTGCTTCAAGAAATTTATTTGCTAAGATACGTGCACTTGAATGCAAATTTTGGGATTCTTGATCTACTTTATTGATATCAGGGTTAACTCTGTCTCTATGCGTACATCGCGATAGAGTGCCTTCATAATCCTTATGATGAAGGGTTGCTGGCAATACATTGTCAATGTGAGAATTGGATATCATGTGTGGAGGAATGGATGGAGTGTGTTTAGGGATAAAAGATGGATTGGTTGACAGTTTGGAACCTTTGATTCTCCAAACTTGGGAAGATGAGCAATGATGGGTGGATACGAAAGTGTGCATGGAATTAGGACCAATTGCTTGATATACTTTGTAAATCACTTGGGAAGCCTAATTTTTCCTTTGTGGACATCTTTGATGGATACTTTTCCCTTTTTTATTTAGCGCCATAGTTTCTTTGACTGATGGAGTTTGATAGGGATAATCTATCTTTGTATTCTTTGGTATCCATGTGTATTTGATTTGTCCATCATGCTTTGCTTCTTTTGATTTGATAACGTTATTTGTGCTATGATTCAAATATTTCTTTTGATGTTGGTCCCAATTTGTGGATGAGGTGATGGGTGGATGAAGATTCATGATGTGGTTGGTTGTAGTATTGACACTAGTTTCATCATAAGGACTCTTTGTGCTCCCTATGTTGATGTTTGCTTGAGACATAGTTTCCCCCAGTATGGTGGTAGTAGCAACTTTATGCTTTGATTCCGTCTATTCTGAGAGCTCTTGTTTAGAATGCATTCTATGATAAATGACCATTGTAGATGATGTTATTGGAATTTGTTGCTCTACTGACTTCGGAATATCCTATTCTGTCTGACCTATTTCCTTGAGTGGATACTGCTAGATATATTCATACATGATATCCTCAGTATGAATTTGGGATATGTTTGATCTTGATGTTGTCAACTCAATAACTTGCTCTTTTTGTGTAATAATGTCAGGAGTAAAAGAATCATGTTCTGAATGATCATCCATGTGCCCATCCATAGAAAGCATCTCATGGGTAGATGGGGGAGTATGTGCATTTTGTATAGATAGGAGAGTGTCCATTAGATCATTGTAGTATCTTGGAGATAAAAATTCTTGATCTAGAATGATTTCGGAGTTTCTTTTGTCATGCTTTGGATCAAGTTCTTGAAATGGGTCAATTTCAAAGGATGGATTGCTTACAAAGGGTTCTTGGATATCTTCATTAGGCATAGGAAGTGGCTCAATATCCTCTTGATCTTTGAGTGAATTTGGATCAAGTCTTGAGTTGAAGATTCCTTCAATATCGGCAATCATGAGGTTGAAGGATGTCAATATGTCTTGGAAAGGACCATTGCTAGACTTTGGTGAGAGATATTGATCATGCTTTAGAATAATTTTTTGAGATATGTACTCTAACTCATTAGGTGATCTAGAGACATTTTCAACATGATCATTGGTTGATGGATCATTGATTATAGGATCAAATAATGTTAACACTCCTTGAAATAGATCATTGTCAGATATTGTTGAGGGATTCTTATCATGATCAAAAAGTGACTCTTGATGTATGTTGATTTGATCTTCAGATGAGGTAGAAACATATTTCATGTGCTCATTGATGGATAGGTCTTGATCATGTGATTGTTGACTTGGATCGATATATGGAGTTGTTAAAATTTTGTTGGGATTTTGAACAACATTTTCTTGGTGGCCTTGGTATTGGGCTTGAGCAACTTGTGTAGCTTGCTGAATAGCTAGTTGTGCAGCTTGTTAGTTTCAGTTTTGTTGGAGTGCCTTTTGATAAGCAACATGCTGAGCGGCTTGTAACACAATGTTGTATTGGTTTGATGTGTTTGGTTTGGGTGTTGGTGGTGACGGAGGTGGTTTTGGAATAGTGCTTGTTGTGGTGATAAGAGGTACCATCATATTGATGATTGGGATTTGGTTGGTGGATGGAGTGATCGATATGGTTAGTCCTTGAGAGACCATGTTTTGAGGGATGACAGATGATGTGTTGGTTGCTTGTGCTATGGGGATGGTTTCCATCTGTTGTTGTGATATTGATGGTAAGGGGGGATGATTTGGTATGATGCCTTGATTGATGGTTGGGGGATGTTTTGGATGAGCGGTGGTAGCGAAGGTAGCCCCAAACCAAGAGGTGATATGGATGTTAATGGAAAGGGTGGGAGTGGTGGGAGAGTGAGTGGAATGCTCCCTTTGGGAAATGATGATGTTTGATTAAAAATGCCCCTTGGTCCAAATAGGTCACCTTCTCCTTGTGAAGTCATGGGGAGAGAGGTTTGCGATGTTGCATTAAATGATGATGATGATGATGGGTCATTATGAAAGGTGAGGGGGACATATGGGTGTGATGGATTTTGAACAACATTCATGTTATTTGCAAACATATCTATCCAAAATTTTACCAAGTATGGATTTGAAATGTTCATGTTTGGTATAGTTGTACTTGATATATTCTCATTTGGCATGTATGGATTTGGTGGGATAATGTTGTTTTGTTGAAGACTCATGCATTTAGTATTTGGTTGATAGATTTGTAAATTTGGACTTGGATTTAAATCTACCATCGGAAAAGGTGTTCCAAGATTTAGATTGGGTATACTCACATTTGTTGTACAATTGAGGTTTGTAGGAGATAATGATCCCATGTATGGATTGTATAAATGTGAGTTTTGAAAATCAATTGGCATTGTAAGGCTGTGATAATTTGGTTGGTTTAGACCGCTTATGATGTATGGATCAAGTTTATATTCCATGTTCTTCTTGTGTTTTGACTTTGTTGCAAAAGTGACATCTAAGGTGTTTAGGACCAATGATGAGATGAAGGATGAAAGGGGTGAATGATATGGGTGTTGTTTTTTTAGGAACTTTGGATCAATGCTAGACTTTAGGATTTTATTTTGATTGTTTTTGATTGGATAATGATCTTGTAAACCCTAAGATTTTGGATGTGATCTTAGGATGAACTTTTTCAAAGGATTGCTAATTCAATTAAATGTATGAGAAAGGATGCATTCCCATACACCTAACTAAATAAGGTGATTTTGATTTTGATGATTTACCCAAGTATAGAATGTTGTTTCCAAAGTTCTTTTGTGGTATGGAGATGATAAATGTTTGGGGTGGATGAAGTGTTTGATTTTGATCCTAAATGAACCTAAGAAGGATTTGTTTACAAGGCCAAGGTTTTGAAGAACATGGTTTTCCCTTCAAACCAAAAGATCTATTTGCTCAAAAGACCATAAGACAAAAGATACACAAGCACATGTGTGGGGTTCAATTGATTTCATTTTGATTAGTGAATTTATTTTACCACAAACACTTTCTTGATTAGATTTTCAAACTAAATGTCCAATGTCCTAACTTATTTTCATCCCACAAAGTTCTATGTGGAATTCAAGGAAATCAAGGCAATGTTTACCTATTGTTTATCTTTAGTAGGTAAATTGAGATGTAAGTTCAAGTGTTTAGAAACCTCTAAGGATGCGAATCCCAAGGGCAAGCAATAACACATGAATTTGGTCAATTGTATTTACTTCCTAAAGGGTTTGAAATTTTGATGATGATGATTAAGTGTTTGTTTCCAAGATGTTTTTGAACAAGCAAAGAATTTTGTAACCAAGAATAAGTACAACCCTATGGATATGAAAGGAAATATTTGTTGAGTCCCCACTTGGACAAGTCAAGCTACGCTTATCTTTAGCGAATGGTTAGATGTTTGACCCCACTAGCTCCCCTCCATGACACTCACTTATACGAGGAAGCAAAGCATCAAAACCCATGAAACTCCCATGGCATGCTTACCATTTCTACTAAAAAATCATAAAAGTGTGGGGTGGCTTCAGAACGACCATTCTTGCACCAACAAATAGATCAAGGATTTTGGAAATTCTAAAACATGGGTTTTAATTAGGACTTTCCGTTCATGGAGATTGACCCATACGACAAGAGTCCCTTTTCAGATCCATCATATCAGAGCCAACTGCGTGATATTGGCATTTATTCCAATACCCACATTTATATCCCTGTTGGAAATACTCTTAGCTTTAGAGTGTTATCGGTTGAGTCGTTCCCTTGGGTGAGTACTTTTTCCCCAAGGTAGGCCCTCTAAGATAAACAAAAGCGAATAAACACATTCATAGTTTGATTGAACCTCATTTAGAAACAAAGGGAGAACGTATGAAATAAGTTTACTCACACTCGCAAAGTGTTTTTTTCAATTTTAAACCCAAAATGAAGTGTGGAGGTGATTACTTATGCAACCTAATGTCACCAAAAGCCTTTTGATTCTCAAGATCACCGTGAGGTGCAAAAGAAGCACATACATCTTTTGATGGCATTACTTTGTGTAAGTAATTACAAAACAATGAGAATACTTGTTCATTTTAAGTCCACAAAGCAAAAGTGAATTCTTTTTATAGCACCAAATAAAATGTGGAATTTTCCTTGTTCAATTGTTAGCCTCAAGCGAAATCTAGTGAGTTTTTCCTAAAGTTCATTTTAGCCCTTTGTAGCAAAAAATAAAAATGTTCTTTTTAGATCCCAAAAGAAATTTAGTAGGTCCCAAAAGCTTGAAAGATAGCAAATCCTTAGAAGAGGGATTATAATTTCTTCCCAAAGTGTTTAAAAACACTTGTTACAATGATGTGATAATGCTTTTTCTTTGACTTCCATGCTCCATGATATTTTAAAACCTACAATACAAGCTCAAAATGTCAAATGAAATCAAGAAACAAGAAGATATGAGGGTTAGATAGATGATTGAGCATAAAAACCCTAAAAGTTAGACCAAGTTTCATTATGATTTGGAATTAAATGAAAATTTGAAAATATTAACTCTATAAAAGAAGATAATAACCTAAATCATTGGATATTTTATGAAATTCTACCCCATTTCAAAAAAAAAATCTTCAAAAAAGATCAAAAAATGACCAAGATATGGCCATTTTAAGTTTGAATGAAAAAGTAAGAAATTCCAGCGGTCCTATCTGTGACGGCGGCTCTGTTTGATTTTGTAGCAGTGCTATATGGCAACGCTGGAGACTTAGCAGCGCAGTTTGAATTTTTGAGCAGTTTTGTATGGTGATGCTGGACTGTGAGTGGTTATGTTGACTGTGAGCAGTTTTGTTTGCTGTAAACACCAAAAACATCAAAAACCACAGAATTTTCTCAAAAAACATGATTTGATCTTCCAATAGGCCCTCCTAGCACCAAATCTCCTAGCACCAAATTTGTGAACCTCCAATCCTAATACCTGCAAAACAATAAGAAAAAACACATTAGATGGTGAAATGCAAGCAAAAACAAGGATTCCCCATGAAATCCATTTACAAAGGTTAAATTAGGAGAAGAGATGAAGAACACAATAAGAAAACAATAAAATAGAGATTGAATCCTAATTAAATTAGCAAACTAATGATCCCATGAGGGAATTGGTGCTAATTTGATGTGAAAATTGGCCCTTTCCCAATTCTTATGATGCAAGTTTGATGAATGTTGATGAATGATCCACTTTGATGAAGGATGATGAGTGCTCCAATGGAAAAATATGCATAACCTAGCTAAGATTCAATGATAATAGATGGAATTTGCTAAATATTTGAGCATAGTAAGTTTACTCAAATTGTGGATGATGAAATGAGGAGATTAACCTCTTATTTATAGAATGCCAAGATGGATGAATGTCCAAAATAGAGCAATGTGGGACTAACATTCATCTAATGGCAAAATTCCACTTGTCAACCTATGAGTGGATGGAGGATGTGCAAGTTTTGAGGATTGTGCTAATAAATACCTATTTTTGAATTTTGAATTTGTTCAAATGACATGCAAGAGGGAAGAAAGAATGCAATGAATGCCACTTGGCTCAAGGCAAAGGACATGTAAGAGAGAGTAAATACCTTGTTGGATGTACATGTCAACTTGGATTTTGAATTCAAACTTGGAGAATATTCCAAAAAGATGCCTTGTTGAGGAAAATAGAGATTTAATAAATCAATTAAATCTATTTTCATGTGCAAGTGGTAAAAGTTGGAGGATGGGACATGAGAGGAGATTAAATTAATCAAAGTTAATTAATTTAATGAAGGGGGTTAAATGATGTGACCTATTTGACTTAAATTTGTGGATTTATTTAAATCAAGTATGAGAAGAATGTGATAAGGGATTAATTAAATAAAGATTTTGATTTATTTAATTAAAAGAAATGATGTTAGATTAAACAAAATAAGGTTTTAATTTATTTAATTTAGTAGATAGACTTTAGAGATTTAATCAAATAAAACAAATTATTTAATTAAATAGGATAATTAGATCCAGATGATTAATTTAATTATCAAGAAGAGGTGACTTAATTAGATAATTGGTTTATTTAATTAAGAGAGGAATATTGATGAATTTAATCAGATAAGGGTATTTGATTAAATGGTTAGACCGAAGGATCATTCAGGATGAAACGATGTTAGTGGTCAGGATCAGATGTGCAATGTCAATCGATACATTTTACGTGTCTACACATTCCACTGTTCCTTTTTAAAAAATCTAAAGGCATACCAAACTCCTACACTACGGTTATAGAAAAAAGGAAAAACACTAATACACTGCTCATTGCTTCTAAAGATAAACTAAAATCTAATAATCTAAAAATGCACATCTGTGCATGACAGTTGAACTGATTTAAATGGTGCAAAGTCTAGTTGCAGTGGTGTGAGTCATGCATACATATTATTAAATATTTATATATTCCATTCATACATATCTATTATTCAGAAACCATGCATCAACCAATTATGTACAACACTCCACTTGAAATGTTGCAGGAGAATCCTTGACTCGACTTGAGATATACAACAAATGGAAGAAGACTCTGTGGGCTTCTCCTATCATTCTTGAATGTCTTGAAATTGCAAAAAATTATAGCGCTTCATTCCATTGTTGCTTTTTGTGGAATCTAAAAGCAAGCCAAACTCCTGCACCATGGTTATAGAAAATGGAACAACACTAATACACAACTCGCTACTTCTAAAGATAAACTAAAATCTAATAATCAAAACATGCACATCTGTGCATGATAGTTGAACTGATTTAACTGATGCAAAGTCTAGTTGCAAGTCTAGTTGACACAGTGCAACTCATGCATACATATTATTAAATCTTTATATATTTGATTCATACATATCTATTATTTAGAAACCATGCATCCAAAATTTTTTTAACACTCCACTTGAAATGTTGGAGGAGAATCTTTGGCTTGGCTTGAGATATACATCAGAGGGAAGAAACAGACTCCATGGCCTTCTCTTGTCCTTCTCGGATGTCTTGAAAGCTCAAAATGTTATAGCACTAAATTCCACTATTCCTTTTTGTAGAATTTAAAAGCAAGACAAACTCTTGCACCGGGCTTATAGAAACAAGGAACAACACTAATACATAGCTCGTTGCTTCTAAAGATAAATTGAAATCTAATAATATAAACATGCACATTTGTGCATGACAGTTGTACTAATTTAAAAAGTGCAAAGTCTAGTTGAAACGGTGCAATTCATGCATACATATTATTAAATCTTTATATATTTTATTCATACATATCTATTATTCAGAAACCATGTGCATCCACCAATTTTGTAACACTCCACTTGAAATGTTGCAGGAGAAACCTTGACTCGGCTTGAGATATACAACAGAGGGAAGCAACAGTCTCCATGGCCTTCTCCTATCATTCTCAGATGTCTTGAAAGCTAAAAATGTTATAGAAAATCATACCACTATTTTTTTTTGTAGAATCTAAAAGCAAGGAAAACTCCCCCACCAAGGGTATAGAAAAAAAGAAAAACACTAATAAGCAACTCGCTGCTTCTAAAGATAAATTTAAATCTAATAATCTAAATATGCACATTTGTGCATGAACTTTGAATTGATTTAATTAGTGCAAAGTCTAGTTGAATCGGTGTGACTCATGTAGACATATTAAATATTTATATATTTCATTCATACATATCTATTAAACCATGCATCCACCAATTTTGTAGCACTCCACTTGAAATGTTGCAGGAGAATCCTTGACTCAACTTGAGATATACAATAGAGGGAAGAAATAGACTTCATGGCCTTCTCCTGTCCTTCTCGGATGTCTTGAAAGCTCAAAATTTTATAGCACTTCATTCCACTATTCCTTTTCGTAGAATTTAAAAGCAAGACAAACTCAGGTAGAAAGTTTATAGAAAAAAGGAACAACACTAATGCACAACTCGCTGCATCTAAAGATAAGCATAAATCTAATAATCTAAACATGCACATCTGTGCATGATAGTTGAACTGATTTAAATGGTGTAAATTCTAGTTGCAAGTCTGTTTACAGTGGTACAACTCATGTATATACATTATTAAATCTTTATATATTTCATTCATACATATCTATTATTCAGAAACCTTGCATCTACCAATTTTGCAATAGTCCACTTGAAATGTTGCAGGAGAATCCTTGACTCGGATTGAGATATACAATAGAGGGAAGAAACAAATTCCATGGCCTTCTCTTGTCATTCTCAGATGTCTTGAAAGCTCAAAATGTTAGAGCACTTCATTCCATTGTTCCTTTTTATAGAATCTAAAAACAAGACAAACTCCTACACCAGGGTTATAGAAAAAAGGAACAACACTAATACACTACTCATTGATTCTAAAGATAAAATGAACTCTAATTATCTAAACATGTACATCTGTGCATGACAATTGAACTAATTTAAATTCTGCAAAGTCTAGTTGTAGTAGATTGAATCATGCATACATATTATTAAATCTTTATATATTTCATTCATACATATCTATTATTTAGAAACCATGCATCCACAAATTTTGGTAACAATCCACTTGAAATGTTGCAGGAGAATCCTTGACTCGACTTGAGATATGCATTAGAGGGAACTAGACTCCTTGGGCTTCTCTTGTCGTTCTCGAATGTCTTGGAAGCTCAAAATGTTATAGCACTTCATTCCATTGTTCCTTTTTGTAGAATCTAAAAGCAAGGAAAACTCCTACACCAAGGTTATAGAAAAAAGGAACAACACTAATACACAACTTAGTCCTTCTAAAGATAAACTGAAATCTAATAATCCAAACATGCACATCTATGCATGACCATTGAACTGATTTAATTGGTGCAAAGTCTAGTTCCAATTCTAGTTATAACAGTGCAACTCATGCATACATATTATTAAATCTTTATATATTTAATTCAATCATATCTATTATTTATAAACATGCATCTGCCAATTTTGTAACACTCCACTTGAAATGTTGTAGGAAAATATTTGACTCGGCTTGAGATATATAGTAGAGGGAAGAAATAGACTCCATGGCCTTCTCTTGGTCTTCTCGAATGTCTTGAAAGCTCAAAATGTTATAGCACTAAATTCCACTATTCCTTTTTATAGAATTTAAAAGAAATCCAAACTCCTGCACCATGGTTATAGAAAAAAGGAACAACACCAATACACAACTCACTGCTTCTAAAGATAAACTAAAATCTAATAATCTAAACATGCACATTTGTGCATAACAGTTGAACTAATTTAAACAGTGCAAAGTTTAGTTGTAGCGGTGTGACTCATGCATACATATTATTAAATCTTTATATATTTCATTCATACATATCTATTATTTAGAAACCATGCATCCACCAATTTTGTAACACTTCACTTGAAATGTTGTAGGAGAATCCTTGACTCAGCTTGAGATATATAGCAGAGGGAAGAAACAGACTCCATGGATTTGTCCTATCATTCTTGGATGTCTTGAAAGCTAAAAATTCTATAGAAATTCATTCCACTATTAATTTTTGTAGAATCTAAAAGCAAGCCAAACTCCTGCACCAAGGTTATAGAAAAAAGGAGCAACACTAATACACAACTCACTGCTTCTAAAAATAAATTTAAATCTAATAATCTAAGCATGGACATTTGTGCATGACATTTGAACTGATTTAAATGATGCAAAGTCTAGTTGCAAGTCTTGTTGCAGTGGTGTGACTCATGCATACATATTAATAAATCTTTATATATTTCATTCATGCATATGAGATGTATTATAGTAAAGATTTGAATAAGATAAACTACTCTAAATTCCATCAAACAAATCTTTTAAAACGTTCCATTGTTCTCTATTCTCAAGGATTTATTAAACCATATTGGCTCTCATATTTTGTATATGCACTATGCTTGTTAAAATGACAACTTGAGAAATGAGATGTTATTCAACATGCAAGACAATTAAGTTCCTACATGAAACTAATGTGATGAAAGCTATGATGCTATGATAATGAAGATTATGACGAATGGATAATGTTGCTAAACTATGTGATACAAATTCTATGATAAGAAGTTAAAATGATTCTACATATGCTCAAATGATTAATGATATGATAATCTAAAATAAAACTATAAAGAAAAACATGATTTAAAATGCAACTACAAAGTAAAACACGATTCCAAAATGCTGACTACAAAGATAAACATGGTTCTATATGCAACTACAAAGCGAAACATGATTCTAACTATATACTCCAAATGCTCCAATGCTCCAAAGCTATTCTTGCATGATAAATCTACTCGAATGTGGGATGCAAAATACTATGGAAAAGGGTTGTATTTATAGGCTTTTCCAAGCATCTTGTGATGTGGCAGCGAATGACGGTCTAGATTCAAACAAGAGGGATGAATAGTGGATATGGAGAGAATTAAGAAGAGTGTTCCCTTGACCAAAGAAAACATGCCAAATGGATGAAGGAATAAAGTGTGTGAGAAAAAGACCATGTGTTTGAAAGTTTGTTGAAGAAGTATGTGAGGAATAAGCCATGTGTTTAGAAATTTGTTGAAGATAATTCTAATTAAAAATTAGAATTATTTAATTTCATGTGACCTTGGTGAGGTGGCATGAAAATTTGTAGACATGTGCTTGAATTCCAAATTTGGGATTAGTGAGAATTAATTAAATAAAACAAACTTTAGAAATTTGTTTATTTAATTAAATTAGAGGAATGTGATTTTAGACTTGGAGAATTAGAAGATATGAACTATATAAATAAATCGAGAATTTATTTATAAGTAGATGAAATATTAATTAAATAACTAGTATTTAATTAATTAAATGTATTAACTGATTTTAGGTGTATACAATATCTATTATTCAGAAACCATGCATCCACCAATTTTGTAACACTCCACTTGAAATTTTGCAGGAGAATCCTTGACTTGGCTTGAGATATACATAAAAGGGAAGAAAGAGACTCCATGGCATTCTCTTGTCATTCTCGGATGTCTTGAAAGCTCAAAATGTTATAGTACTTCATTCCACTATTCCTTTTTGTAGAATCTACAAGCAAGCCAAACTTCTGCACCAAGGTTATAGAAAAAAGGAACAAAACTGATACACAACTCCCTGCTTCTAAACATAAACTAAAATCTAATAATTTAAACATGCACATTTGTGAATGATAGTTGAACTTATTTAAATGGTGCAAATTATAGTTGTAGTGGTGCAACTCATGCATACATATTATTAAATCAATATATATTTCATTCATACATATCTATTATTTAGAAACCATGCATCCACCAAATTTGTAACACTCCACTTGAAATGTTATAGGAGAATCCTTTACTCGGCTTGATATATACAATAGAGGCAAGAAATACACTCCATGGCCTTCTCTTGTCATTTTTGGATGTCTTGAAAGCTCAAAATGTTATAGTACTTCATTCCACTATTCCTTTTTGTAGAATATAAAAGCAAGCCAGACTCCTGCACCAAGGTTATAGAAAAAAGGAACAACACTAATACACAACTCGTTGCTCTAAAGATAAACTGAAATCTAATAATCTAAACATGCACATCTGTGCATAAAAGTTGAACTGATTTAAACAGTGCAAAGTCTAGTTGTAGTGGTGTGACTCATGCATACATATTATTAAATCTTTATATATTTCATGCATACATATCTATTATTGATAAACCATGCATCCACCAATTTTGTAACACTCCACTTGAAATGTTGCAGGAGAATCCTTGAATCAACTTGAGATATAATGCAGTGGGAAGAAACAAACTCCATGGCCTTCTCCTGTCTTTCTTGGATGTCTTGAAAGATGAAAATGCTATAGCACTTCATTCCACTATTACTTTTTCTAGAATCTAAAAGAAAACCAAAAAATTGCACCAAGGTTATAGAAAAAGGGAACAACACTAATACACAACTCACTGCTTCTAAAGATAAACTAAAATCTAATAATCAAATCATGGACATCTGTGCATGATAGTTGAACTAATTTAAATGGTGCATAGTCTAGCTGTAGTAGTATGACTCATGCATACATATTATTAAATATTTATATATTTTTAAATTCATACATATCTATTATTCAGAAACCATGCATCCACCAATTTTGTAACACTCCCCTTCAAATGTTGCAGGGGAATCCTTGACTCGGCTTGAGATATACAGTAGAGGGAAGAAAAAGACTCCATTGCCTTCTCCTCTCTTTCTCGAATGTCTTGAAAGCTCAAAATGTTATAGCACTTCTTTCCACTACTCCTTTTTATAGAATCTAAAAGCAAACCAAACTCCTACAACACGGTTATAGAAAAAAATAACAACACTAATACACAACTTGCTGCTTCTAAAGAAAAACTAAAATATAATAATCTAAATACGTGCATTTGAGCATGATAGTTGAATTGATTTAAATTGTGCAAAGTCTAGTTCCAGTGGCATGACTCATGCAAACATATTATTAAAGCTTTATATATTTCATTCATACATATCTATTATTCAAAAACCATGCATCCACAAATTTTGTAACACTCCACTTGAAATGTTGTAGGAGAATCCTTAACTCAGCTTAAGATATACAACAGAGGGAAGAAACATACTAGATATCCTTCTCCTATCGTTCTCAAATGTTGTGAAAGCTCAAAATATTATAGCACTTCATTCCATTGTTCCTTTTTTTAAAATCTAAAAGCAAGAAAAACTCCTACACTAGGGTTATAGAAAAAAGGATCAACACTAATACATAACTCGCTGCTTCTAAAGATAAACATAAATCTAATAATCTGAACATGGACATATGTGCATGACAGTTGAATTGATTTAAACAGTGAAAATTTTAGTTATAGCGGTGCAAGTCATACATACATATTATTAAATCTTTATATATTTCATTCATACATATCTATTATTCAGAAACCATGCAACCACCAATTTTGTAACACTCCACTTGAAATGTTGCAGGTGAATCCTTGACTTTTCTTGAGATATATAACTGAGGGAAGAAATAGACTCTATAGCCTTCTCCTGCCATTCTCAGATGTCTTGAAAGCTCAAAATGTTATAGAACTTCATTCCACTCTTCCTTTTTCTATAATCTAAAAGCAAGCCAAACTTCTGCACCAGGGTTATAGAAAAAGGGAACAACACTAATATACAACTCGCTGTTTCTAAATATAAACTGAAATCTACTATCAAGACATGTACATCTGTGCGTGAAAGTTGAACTAATTTAAGTAGTGCAAATTCTAGTTGAAGCAATACAACTCATGCATACATATTATTAAATATCTATATTTTTTGAAATTCATACATATCTATTATTCAGAAACCATGTATCCACCAATTTTGTAACACTCCACTTGAAATGTTGTAGGGGAATCCTTGACTTGACTTGAGATATATAGTAGAGAGAAGAAACATACTCCATGGCCTTCTCCTGTCCTTCTCAGATGTCTTGAAAGCTCAAAATGTTATAGAACTTCATTCCACTATTCCTTTTGAGAGAATCTAAAAGCAAACCAAACTACTACAGCAGGGTTATAGAAAAAAGGAACAACACTAATACACAGCTCACTACTTCTAAAGATAAACTAAAATATAATAATCTAAAAATCCATATCTATGCATGATAATTGAACTGATTTAAATGACACAAAATCTAGTTGCAAGTCTATTTGTAGTGGTGCGACTCATGCATACATTTTATTAAATCTTTATATATTTCTTTCATACATATCTATTATTTAGAAACCTTGCATCCACCAATTTTGTAACACTCCACTTGAAATGTTGTAGGAGAAACCTTCACTCGGCTTGAGATATGTAGGAGAGGGAAGAAATAGAATAGATGGCCTTCTCTTATCGTTCTCGAATGTCTTGAAAGGTCAAAGTGTTATAGCACTTCATTCCAGAGTTCATTTTTTTAAATCTAAAAGCAAGGAAAACTCCTTCACCCGGGTTATATAAAAAAGGATAACCATTAATACATAGTTCACTGCTTCTAAAGATAAACTGAAATCTAATAATCTAAACATGCACATTTTTGCATGATAGTTAAACTAATTTAAATGGTGCAAAGTCTAGTTGCAAGTCTAGTTGTAGCGGTGGGACTAATGCATACATATTATTAAATCTTTATATATTTCATTCATACATATCTATTATTCAGAAACCATGCATCCACCAATTTGTAACACTCCATTTGAAATTTTGCAGGAGAATCCTTGACTCAGCTTGAGATATACAACAGAGGGAAGAAATAGACTCCATGGTCTTCTCCTGTTGTTCTTGGATGTCTTGAAAGCTCAAAATGTTATAGCACTTCATTCCACTATTCTATTTTGTAGAATCTAAAAGCAAGCCAAACTCTTGCACTAGGGTTATAGAAAAAAGGAAGAACACTAATACACAACTCACTGCTTCAAAAAATAAAATGAAATATAATAATCTAAACATGCACATTTGTGCATAAAAGTTGAACTGATTTAAATAGTGCAAAGTCTAGTTGCAGTGGTTCAACTCATGCATACTTATTATTAAATCTTTATATATTTCATTCATACATGTCTATTATTCATAACCATGCACCCACCAATTTTGGAACACTTCCCTTGAAATGTTGTAGGAGAATTCTTGAATCGGCCTGAGATATTTAATAGAGGGAAGAAAAAAAATCCATGGCCTTTCCCTGTAATTCTCATATGTATCAAGTGAAAACTCAAAATGTTATAGCACTTCATTCCGCTGTTCCTTTTTGTAGAATTTAAAAGCAACCCAAACTGCTACACCAGGATTATAGAAACAAGGAACAACACTAATACACAACTTGTTGCTTCTAAAAATAAACTAAAATATCATATTCTAAACATGCACATATGTATATGACAGTTGAACTAATTTAAACTGTGCAAAGTATAGTTCCAACGGCGTGACTCATGAAGACATATTATTAAATCTTTATATATTTCATTCATACATATCTATTATTCAAAAACCATGCATCCACCAATTTTGTAAAACTACACTTGCAATGTTGTAGGAGAATCCTTGACTCGGGTTGAGATATACAATAGAGGGAAGAATCAAAGTAGATGGCCTCCTCCTGTCATTCTCGGATGTCTTGAAAGCTCAAAATGTTATAGCACTTCATTCCATTGTTCCTTTTTGTAGAATTTAAAAGCAAGCCAAACTCTTGTAGCAGGGTTATAGAAAAATGGAACAAAACTAATACATAGCTCAATGCTTCTAAAGATAAAATGAAATCTAATAATATAAACATGCACAACTATACCTGATATTTGAAGTAATTTAAATGGTGCAAAGTCTAGTTGCAAGTCTATTTGTAGTGGTGCTACTTATGTATATATATATATTATTAAATATTTATATATTTCATTCATACATATCTATTATTTTGAAAGCTTGCATCCACCAATTTTGTAACACTCCACTTGAAATGTTGCAAGAGACTCCTTGACTTGGCTTGAGATATACAACAGAAGGTAGAAAAAAATTCCATGGCCTTCTCTTGTCATTCTTGGATGTCTTGAAAGCTCAAAATATTATAGCACTTCATTGCACTATTCCTTTTTGTAGATTCTAAAAGAAAGCTAAACTCCTGCACTAGGGTTATATAAAAATAGAACAACACTAATACACTGCTCGTTGGTTCTAAAGATAAATTGAAATCTAATAATCTAAACATGCTCATCTATGCATGATAGTTGAACTGATTTAAATGGTGAAAAGTCTAGTTGCAAGTCTATCTATAGTGGTATGACTCATGCATACATATTATTAAATCTTTATATATTTCATCCATACATATCTATTATTCAGAAACCATGTATCTACTGAGTTTGTAACACTCCACTTGAAATGTTGTAGGAGAATCCTTGACTCGGATTGAGATATATAGCAGAGGGAAGAAACATACTTTGTGGGATTCTCTTGTCGTTCTCGAATGTCTTGAAAGCTCAAAATGTTATAGCACTTCATTCCATTGATCCTTTTTGTAGAATCTAAAAGAAAGCCAAACTCTTGCACCCAGGTTATAGAAAAAAGGAACAACAGTAATACACAACTCATTGCTTCTAAAGATAAACTAAAATCTAATAATCTGAACATGCACATCTGTGCATGACAGTTGAACTCATTTAAATAGTGCAAAGTCTAGTTGCAAGTCTAGTTGCATTAGTGGGTATGTGTAGGATCATGATGGGCCAAAAAGTGGCAATGGGGAAAAAATTACGTTTTTCATCAACCCAAAAATGCGAAAATGTCGAGTTGACTTTTTTGTGGCTTGAATGTTAGTACACACCTCCGAAGTAATAACCAAACCAAGATCTCCATATCGGATATCTGATTCAAATCGGATATCCAATCCAAATCGGATATCCGATTTGAAGCAAACATATATATATAAATTGGGTTTGTTAAAATCATTTGACATTAACAAACAGGCCGATGCGCACAGTGAGGAGGTTCTCTGCATATCAGATATCCGATTTATCCGATACTTGTTTTGAAAAGGCTATATTTTAGATTTTTCTTTGCTTTGATCGAATTTTGAATTAGATTTGTATAATTTTAGTTAGTTTTCTATGGATTTTTTTTCAAAATAGGGTTTTTGATTGAATTTTTATGAAAAATTTGAGTTGAGAATGGATTTTGATTAAAAATGAATGTTTTTTTATGGATTTTGATTAAAAATGAAATTGTTTTATGGATTTTGATTTAAAAATAGTGTTGTTTATGTATTTGTATTAAAAATTAGAGAATTTTATATATTTTTGTTAAAAGGTAGGGTTTTTTTTTTTAAACTTGGGTATTTTTACAATATTTTCATTTATACTATCTAATTTCAATTAGATTAATTAGTTTTTAACTTTAATCAGGCATTATGGTTGCTAAAAATGAAAATGCACAAATTCCAAATGATCCACCAGCTGAGAATGAAAATGTACAAATACCAAATGCTCCACCACCTCCACAGCCATCAATTGAAGAATTAATTGGTGAAAAATTGTAGCAATTAAAGGCCATTTCTGAAGTTTATAAGAGAATCCCTCGATCATTCGAGATGTCAAACACATTCAAGGATATAATTAAAAATATAGAAACCCTCTCCACCCAACATAATGCCTTTCATTCATGGCGAGAAGACATGAGGGAATATTATGCATGTGGATTGTCTTATGATGATGTGAAAGATCTCAGAATAACCAAAGCCCAAATAGCCTCTTTATTTGTTAACCCCCACACTGGTTTTCCAGTTAATGTTAATAAACCAAAACTTTCTATAAAATGGTGCATGCATAGGGACATTGTAGATAACTTTTGGGATCGTTGGTGTATGGTTTTTGATAAACCACCAAACAACAATTGTGATATACCATTTTACTTTATTAAAAAATTATATACTGAGGTTGTGTTAGGGCATCATGCCAATTACTTTGACATTAAACCCTTCTAGGCCATTCATGGAGGTACTCCCTAGGATAGAACAGGGGCAGTTAGAGTAGTCCCACACCCATATGTTCCCCCTCCTCCCCTTCCTCTGCCACCTCCAGTATATCATCCAGATATTATGCAGGATGCGACCACACAAACTATCTAGGCTATTCACTCTTTGAGTGGCCTTTGGTTTCGCATGCATCTACAGTAGCCCAGCCACATTCTGGTGATGTTGGCGATGGTTCGAGTGTTGTTGCATCATCCTTGTTAGGTCCACATATTTGTGTGTCACATACTTACTCCATGTGCCACCAGATATGCTTGGGTCCTCTTGTACAGCCCGCTGAGCATCCCTTGGACACTTCTAATTATGACCTCCATAATGTGGACATTATAGATCAAACTTAGGGGAGTGGAGTGCACCCTACAGAGTCCTCTCCTACTAGAGAGGGGGACATTGGAATAGTGACACAGGTAAGATTTAAGTTGTAAATTCATAACTTGCATTTGTTTTTAAATGAATATTAATAAGAGATAGTATAATGTACTAATATTTATTTACATGGTCTATTTAATAGTTGATGTCTGAGGAGGAGCTCGCATAGGTGACTGATAGCACCCTTAGGGCCATTTCATTTGGCCTCGACACACACACAGTATATATTTTTGCACTCACTCATTTACATTTTTTTATTATATACTTGCTTGTCATTTGAATTGTCATATATGAAATTATATAATAACTTATATGTTTATCTTATTTTCCTCTTGTAGGAAATACCTAGTGCGAGTGAGGTGCAACATTGTCTAGATTATGGAAGTGCAATGTTAGATAAGGGGAAGGTAATTGAACTCAAATTCGATTGAATTAAGAATTTTAAGATCTTATATTGATTATACATACAATGACACAGATTGGTAGTTTCATATGTACTTGTCATTTTTATGTACATGCAATTATGAGGTATACGTCATTGTTGACAAGTGTGAGCAAGGTGCAGCCTTGTCCAGATTATGGAAGTGCAATGTTAGATAAGGGGAAGGTAATTGAACTCAAATTCAATTGAATTAATATTTTTAAGATCTATTATACATACACCAATATAGATTGGTATTTTCATATGTACTTGTCATTTTTATGTACAGAAAGTTATGAGCTATACATCATTGTTGACAAGTGCCACAACACCTAAAGGAGTACATATTGGAACACTTGAAGGAGTAGGTGTTGAAACACCTGAAGGAGATAAAGAAAAAGATCAACCTAAAGAGGTATGTGTTTATTTTATTTTGTGTTTGGTATTTATATGTTCCTATTACCAACAATTGTATGTTAACTTGGATCAATTTTATGTTTTTGTTCACATATATAGATTGACATTACAAAAGTTGGTTTGGTCGGTTCTTTGAGAGGGGCATATTCTAGGACTCCTGACCCTTTGAAGAGACGAATATTTCAGGTAATCAAGATTACAATTTTAGAGTTCAATTATAATTTAATGTATATTGATTTTGATGTTAATTATTCAATTTTAAATTATATAGTATAACTAATCTCAATTATGGTTTGAATTTTTCTTGTGTAGCTACCTTCAGAGGCAACGAGTGCTTCAAAGAGGCTCCATTTTGATGATCCACCAGTAGTTTAGGATGAGATAGACATTTTGGCATGTAAATTTTGAATAGACATCGAGATGGCATATGCCACATTTTGTAAAACTTTGTTTGAGTTGGCGTTGATGCCATTTTTGTATATGGATACACTCAAGATTATTGGATAATTTGATATATAGAAGTTGACAATCAAAATTTAATTTCTTCCTCATGTGCATGATTAAACTCTTTGAAAATTTAATCAAGTGAGCAATGGTTAAATATCAATGTACAAGAGCATAAAAAAGAATGGTTGTATTATGTAGTTTATATTCATATCACTGATTACATTGCATTGCACATCTTTCAAACTCAAAGCATTATTTCACATTGCATAACTAACAACTAGATGCTAATAGATGAAAAAATTTCAATTAAGATATAGTTTTTACAAATTCAACCTAAGTAGTTATGCAATTACTTCACATTACATAACTAATAACTAGGAGCAACTGTCAATTGCATTTGCTTGTCATGGAATTTTATGAGACCACATTTCTTTGAGGAATTTTTTCAAAAATTCACTAACTTGTCTATGCCACCACATTTTTCATACATGTGTACCAAATATTTTTATCAAACAATTCACTCGCTTGTTGTTATGGCTAAAAATGGGAACAAAATTGAATTTACAAAAAAATGCAAAAAATTGAAGAAAATAGTTAGAAACTACTTTAAAAAAAAAATTAATGGAATTTCCATAGCATACAGACATTGAGAGCCAAATAAAATATAGAGTTCAATCCATGAATTATAAAAAATAGATTTTCCTTGGTTATATTCATATCGTTGATGACATTGCACAAAACATACTACAACTGCATAAATATTAGATAGTGACAGTTGCCAAAAATGTCTATTACAATATAGTTTGTGACTTTGTACAAAGTCAACCTATAAACTGAGTACAAAGTTCCAAAAAAATCAATTATATTAAATGATGTGCTATAGGGCAGAACCTCCCGGTGATGAAGCTCCTTGTCTATGCTACCACATTTTTCATACATGTCTACCAAAGAATTTTATCAAACACTTCATTGCATTGCTGCTATGGCTGAAAGCCTAAAACAAGTGCTTTGGAACAAGCTATGGATGCTTGCAAAAATTATATCAAAGAATAATAGTAAGCAACAAGCTACGGTCTCATGATTTTTTTTTGTACGAAAATCAGCGTGATGTTATTTGCATTTTTTTGTAGGTTTTAAACATGTTTTTTGGCTATTTTTCAGTTTTAAATAGGAAGAAATCATTGACCAAAAGGTCAACGATTTTTTCAAAAAATCAGGGAAAAAATCGTCCAGCTTGCAGATTTTTTAAAAATAACGATTAATCGGATTTTTGTGCATATTTATGCTTCTATGATATAAACAACAAAACCACTATAAACTTGAATGCCATTTAAATTTGCATGATAAATATTCATCATTGAAACTTGAATTGTGGTTGCTTGATAGACAGAGTCTATTGATGCCAAGGTTCAATTTGTATGATTTTGAAAAAAGAAGCCAATTGAGTAGAGTTGTCAAAATTCTTTAGAAATCATAATAATTTATTTAGTACACTAGCCATTTTAATGTCTTCTTGCAATATCAAATGCTAAATCTATGAAGAAGTTAACTCTGGTGCCCACTAGTTTCCATTAAAAAGAAAGCAACAAGCTATAGTCTCATGGCTTTTTTTCACATGAAAATCAGTGTTGGAGTTCAGTTGGAGGGTGAAAAACTACTTGTAACTACATAAATAAATCTTGTTCTACAACTCGTATGACCTAACCGACTATTCCATCACGTTCGGATGGTTAATTTTAGGTTAGGTATGGTCCCCTTTCGCACCCAAATCAGCCGAAGCAATTCGAGCTACATTCAATCATCGAAATCCCTTAAGAGTCCAAAGTGAAAAAGGGAAACAATCTTTGAAAGACTATTTCTCAGAAACTGTGACTCCTACAAACTTTTTGTTTGAGGCTATGGGATTGTGTTGGGTCCCTCTACAATAAACTCTCTTTTTTTTTGCTATCTCGGAGGTGTTTTCTCGTGGTGGAAAATTTTCAACTGAGGGAAAAGTTGCAAAGTGGTGCAACATTCATTTAGCAACTCGTACGACCAAATAGACTATTCCAACACGTCTGTATGGGTACATTTATGCTAGGGATGGTTCTATTTTGTACTCAAATACGTCGAATCACTTCGAGCTACATTGGACTGATGATTTCCCTTAAGAGTCCAAAGTGTTAAAAGGAAAAAATCTTTGAAGGGATATTTATTGGAAACAGTGATGTTTACAAACTCTCTGTTTGAGGCTATGGGATCGTGTTTGGCCCATCTACAATAACCTCTCTTGGTTTTTGCTATCTCAAAGGCGTTTTCCTATGGTGGCAAGTTTTTAGCTGAGGGAAAAGTTGTCAGATACAAGTAGTGTAAAGTAGCAAAGTGGTGCAACTTTCATTTAGCAACTCATATGACCAAATGGACTATTCCAACATGTCCAGATGGGTACATTTACGCTAGGGATGGTCCTCTTTTGCAACCAAATACGCTGAATCACTCCGAGCTACATTGGACCGGTGATTTCCCTTAAGAGTCCAAAGTGCTAAAAGGAAGCAATCTTTGAAGGGATATTTCTTGGAAACCATGATGTTTACAAAATATTTGTTTGAGGATATGGGATTGTGTTTGTCCCATCTACAATAACCTCTCTCAGTTTTTTCTATCTCGAAGGCGTTTTCCCGTGGTGGCAAGTTTCCAGCTGAGGGAAAAGTTGTCAAATGCAAGCAGTGTAAAGTTGCAAAGTGGTGCAAATTTCATTCAGAAAATTGTACGACCAAACATAATGTTCCAACACATCTAGATGGGTACATTTATGCTAGGGATGGTCCTCTTTTGCACCCAAATACGTCGAATCACTCTGAGCTACATTGAATCGACGATTTCCCTTAAGAGTCCAAAGTGCTAAAAGGAAACAATCTTTGAAGGGCTATTTCTTGGAAATCGTGATGTTTAAAAACTTTTTCTTTCAGGCTATGGGATCATGTTTGTCCCATCTACAATAACCTCTCTCAGTTTTTTCTATCTCGAAGGAATTTTCCCGTGGCAGCAAGTTTTCAGTTGAGGGAAAAGTTAGATGCAAGCAGTGTAAAGTTTCAACAAATCGTACGACCAAAAGGATTATTCCAACATGTCTGGATGGGTATGTTTACGCTAGAGATGGTCCTCTTTTGTACCCAAATACGCCGAATCACTCTGAGCTACATTGGACCGGCGATTTCCCTTAAGAGTCCAAAGTGCTAAAAGACAACAATATTTGAAGGGCTATTTCTTGGAATCTGTGGCATTTACAGACTCTCCGTTTGAGGCTATGAGATTTTGTTTGGCCCATATACAATAACCTCTCTCGGTTTTTGCTATCTTGGAGGCGTTTTCCCGTGGTGGCAAGTTTTCAGTTGAGGGAAAAGTTGTCAGATGTAAGCAGTGTAAAGTTGCAAAGTGGTGCAACTTTCATTCAACAACTCATATGACCAAACAGACTATTCCAACACATCCGGATGGGTACATTTACACTAGTTATGGTCCTCTTTTGCACCCAAATACGCCGAATCACTCCGAGCTACATTGGACTGGCAATTTCCCTTAAGAGTCCAAAGTGCTAAAAGGCAGCAATATTTGAAGGGCTATTTCTTGGAAACCATGACATTTACAGACTCTTCGTTAGAGGCTATGGGATTTTGTTTTTCCCATCTACAATAACCTCTCGGTTTTTTTAATCTCGGAGGCGTTTTCCCGTGGTGGCAAGTTTTCAGCAGAGGGAAAAGTTGTCAGATGCAAGCAGTGTAAAGTTGCAAAGTGGTGCAACTTTCATTCAACAACTTGTACGACCAAACAGACTGTTCCAACATGTCCAGATGGGTATGTTTATGCTAGGAATAGTCCTCTTTTGCACCCAAATATCCTGAATCACTTTGAGCTACATTAGACTGGCGATTTCCCTTAAGAGTCCAAAGTGCTAAAAGGCAGCAATTTTTGAAGGGATATTTCTTGGAAACCGTGATGTTTACAGACTCTCCATTTGAGGCTATGGGATCATTTTTGGCCCATCTATAATAACCTCTCTTGGTTTTTTCTATCTCGGAGGCGTTTTCCTGTGGTGGCAAGTTTTTAGCTGAGGGAAAAGTTGTCAGATGCAAGCAGTGTAAAGTTGCAAAGTGGTGCAACTTTCATTCAGCAACTCATACAACCAAATAGACTGTTCCAACACGTCCAGATGGGTACGTTTATGCTAGGTATGGTCCTCTTTGGTACCCAAATACGCCAAATCACTTTGAGCTACATTGGACTGAGTGAAATTAGGTGAAAAATTAATGCAGATGCAAGGGCACAATCACAAACTCTTTACAACCTGCCTATTTGAGGCATCTAATAAGATTATTCTGACCTCTTTGGATAGTCTAAAACTCCCTTAAAACTTGACAAGCAACTAAATACACATTTCCCTCTTTAACCCCCTTAAACCCTTGTAATAGTGAGAAACTAGTTTTTGTCCAATTACTCCACAATTTTCCAAAATACCAGACCAACACATGACTGATTCAAACACCCATATCCAAGTTACACAACATATATGAGAAACAACATAGACTCCTTTGGACCAACGTTGACTTCCTAGACATTCCCCCTTGAAAAGGCTACTCAATTAGCCAAAAAATGCAAAGCAACATAGTTTCAAACACCACACAGACCCCTAAAACCTTGGGGAAGAAAATAA
This sequence comes from Sequoia sempervirens, assembly GCA_007258455.2. Taxonomy (NCBI): domain Eukaryota; kingdom Viridiplantae; phylum Streptophyta; class Pinopsida; order Cupressales; family Cupressaceae; genus Sequoia; species Sequoia sempervirens. The sequence goes on along the minus strand of VDFB02013093.1, from coordinate 150,152 downwards.
ATTGCCAAGAAAACAAAGATTCTACAATTGGATTCCATTTGTATGGACCTATAACCATCAAATCAGAAAACCCTTATTTTTAGTGTAATTCTTGAGGGTTTATTGGATGTAGCACTTCCAAAACCTTTTAGATTATGGAACCACCTTAGAAACCTTTATTTAGGCCCCAATATTCTTAGAAAACAAAGAAACTTATGGTATCCTAGAGATTTTTGCAAATCCTAGGGTAAAAGCTCTATTTTCAAGTGAAAAAAAACCACCATTTTTAATCCTTTAACTCTTCATTTAATTTCAAAACCTAGTTCTCCACGACTTCCACTCTTGAAATATCATTTCCTAAGCCCTACCAACTCATCCCACTAAGTCACATTGGCACACAGTATGTGGGATGAGATTCAAGCCATTAAAATTGCAAAACTCTTATTCCCCTGTTCAGGAAACCATCTAAAGAAAGTCTGAGTTTTGAGGCACAAAATGAATAAAGAAACCCTCTATTAAGAAGTTAGAATAAATTCAAGACATGTAATAACATTTCTGCATAAATTTTTATCAAAAATGCTTGAATGGCTTGTGCATAGGCAAAAAACACAAGAAAAACAGTAAAATATGAACTGAGCAATTGAAACTTTATTAATTCAAAGAAAAAAACTCCTTCAACCAAACCTGTCTCAAGCTCTTGAAGGCCCTAAGTACATTTCTATGCCTTGGAATCCAACTCCCAATTCCTTTAACTACCAATATTAACTAACTTTTGAAACCTTATTGACCGTTGAAGGCCAAAATACAAACATTTTTTACATTAATATGACTCATAATGAAATGTTGCACTTTTCCACTTCTAACTTTAATAAGACCTCACTTAATGGCTTGAAATAGCATCATTACATGTTCAAAACACTGTTCTTGCTTGTCCCTAAAATTTTATACTAATTTTTCCTTCAAAGGCTACAAAGCAACAACTAGGACAAGTTGGGATCTCCATGTTTTTTTGACCCTAAAACCTAAAAAATCCTCCTAATACATGATCATTGATCCTATTAGATCTCATTAAAGACAAAAAATCAAAATATTAACACTTTAATCATTGAAATGATCCACAATGATATTGTGGTGTAGGTGCTCCTACACCAAAAATGGTGGTTACAACTTGCTAATGTCAATGAAATGTGGAGACAACAAGATTTAAAGTTGGATCAAGCTTGTGTAGGTCCTAATAGACTTGTTTGATAAATTTATAGGATATGGAAAGGTTGGAAACATTGATTTCCTTTAAAACCTCATGAAAGTTGCTAAAAATGAAGTTGCACCCAAGTTGGATTTGAGGAGCAAAAGTGGCAAGCCACTATAATTTATTATATATAAATAGGAGATATTACAAAACCTGGTTCAAACGAGCATACCGATAGGAAAGAACCAGGAAGAAAACCTTCAGTTGTAGCTCGATTAAGTACAAAAAGTTATTACAGAATTGTCCCAATAACAATAACAAAGCATACACCTATATGACTAATTCAACCTATGAGTTTCCAAAATACATACCCCTTTACATTTTAAACATACCCTTTATACAATGCCAGACATTTGACCCATATTTCCAAAAATATCACTGGGTATAGATTATTCCCATACAAAATTATGACCGTTTTACATTTTTTCCAATTTGAGAATTCAAATTTTACAAAATTTTCCTATTGGAGGCATTCAGGGCACAATCTTCCACAATAGTAGTATGTTCATGTTCTGGACTAACAAGCACCTGTACAAACCATCAAGGTAGCTTAGAATAACCAA